>JAQGBJ010001227.1:0-25199 GCA_034698345.1 Sphaeridia pumilis | reverse complement strand
ACTGCAGAATCTTCAGATTCGCGAATCTGAGATTCTGAATCTGAATCTGGTCCAAGAGGAAGATTCCGAGAGCACTATGCTAGTCTCTAAAAGGCGTGTTCCAGAAAACTGGTTCAATTCTACATTCCACGCTCATATATATAATCAAGCCGTTGTTGTCAACCAAACGAACAAACCCCAATCACAAGAATCGTAATAATCAGTGGTATTGCAATTGCAACTCAAAGCCAAACGGCATAGTAAAATAGCAGTTGATCAACCAACACAGCAAGTGTCTATCAAAAACTTATTAAATATCAGCAGTCAAATCCTGAATTTCAGCAAGTGAAATAGTAAAATCTAGTCGGCCTTCAAAAGAGATTTAAATCAGGGAGAAAAAACTAGATGGAAACCAAAGAAATTAATATTCGTGTTCAAAATGTTTGCAGCAAAAAACTGGCATGTATATATAATTTTAACAACATAATTATGATGCTATTGTCACCGTGAATGATTGATCAATGGTATGATTAGCAATGAACAAGTGACAAGACTGCTAGATTGGATTGTATCAAAAAGCGATCATCAAAATAAGTCGATCAAAAGTATTGAGTGGTTGAACGGTCAAATCCTGGATTCCTTTGATGGACAAGGCCGATAAATATATCGTGTATAATTTTATAAGTCATTGATTCAAATTTAAATGGACACTTTGTATTGACCCAAGTGTTTGATGATGATGAGGAAAAAAATATTTTTTCGCTGCTATATAATCATAGTGCTTCGCCGCGCTTCCACATTTTTACCATTATCATCATCCTGATGGTCTTTCTTGAGCTGTAACAGAATCTGTATAGCTGTGTACAGTCTCCAGGAGCGTCCCATTAAATCCCTGTTGATCATCAAAGCCATGATTATGATGTTGATGATGAGAGAATGCGTTATCAAAGCGCCAAACGCTGATAACGCTCCTCATTCGCTTATTACAATACAGTAAATAACAGTCAACTGCTTGTAATCCACGGCGCGAGAACTCGTTCGTTTCTTTGTATACTCCAACTTGTATACAGCAGTTTGGTCAAAGTCGGCCATGATGAATTCCAACGTCAAGTTGGCCAACTTTGTGTGTGGGGTCACTGAGAACGCTGCGACGAGACCAATAATGGCATGACCAGAAGTAGCAGAAGCAGCAGCGCCAACAACGCTGCCCTTGCGCAGTGTACACATGACAAGCCCTTTTCAACATATTCCACTTCTTTCTTGTTCTTGTCTACGTATATCCACTAGCACATTTCATCATCCACTTCCAGCCTTCGCTTTCATAACAACAAACAAAGCGCTCGCGCTTCCAATCAACACAACAGCAATATCATCAATGTACATAATAACGTCAGTTAATTGTTGACAACAAAATTATGTCGCTACAAAAAATGTAGTCATATGCAAGTTGAGACGGAAAAGTACTGTAGCAAGTGGTACATGCTACATCCGCTATCGATAACGCTCCTGCCAACCAACGTTAACTGTTATCCATACAATATTCGAGCTCCTCCATCCCAGACAGCGGCGATCCAAGAGGAGAACAAGTGTCTGAACCCGTGACGACGACGCTACTATCGCTATTTATTTCGATATCTATAAATGTAATGCTTAAATTCCGGAGACAGCGAGTAAAACAAGGGAGAGACAAGTTTTATGAAAATTCTGTTGCTCATAAAGCGCCAATGGTGGCGGCGCAACTGTTTTGTAAAAACAAATGTGTATTTATAACCAACGACACGACAATTACATTTAACCGGTGGGTAGCACGCAGAGAACTAATTCACTTGATTTGTACTTGAATTGACGGAGATCAATAACATTAATATATAATCTAGCTCATTTGTAACAACGCAATTTACACAATGTACTGGTACATACATAGTAGGAGCGCCGCCACCCTGTCTTGATTCTTCATCATCAAGTTTTCTCACCTGAAATCATCTCATCAACAAACATTAAATAATGCATTAATAATAAGGATAATTGATAATAATAATTATAACAACTCTATCGTAGCAGTCACAAATTTACAAAGAAACTAATTAATAATAGTTAACTGGAGAAGCAACTCAAATCCGTGTCGCTTTCTCCATCAATCAACCTTGTGTTTTTCAGCTACAAATGGCATCACCTGTATACAATGGCCATCAGGCTAAAGTTGGATTAAGCGTTTTTCAGGTAAACATCGTCGCCAATAATTTTGCGAAACGGCACAGTTTATATATTTCTTTTAAAACAAGCCACCATATGGAACTTATGCTTACAAAATCTCCTCCATTTAATCCCATAACCGAATATTTGCTTATGCCCATTCATGGATCAGGTTTCATTCAATGAATCTGATATGAAATTACGTCCATTCTAACTACCAACTAGAACGAGCCCAGCGCCCACTACTTTTCCAGCAAGTCTCTTGCAAATTCTACTTGTGATTTCATACTTTGAAAAACAAAGTCGCACTTGTTGCCGTATTGAGTTGATTGATGTGCATAAATTCATTTGGCTCTATCGCTACTTTGCTACATTCGGGTACAGAGGTCGTGGGAGCGACAAATGTGTGAATCCTGCAAGTCGCTTCCTATTCACATTTATATTGTATCACCTCATGGCGACTCGTGTTTGAGAGCACAAGAAAAAGATAAGCAGGAGGAGCAGGAGCATACATAATATTGCATCTGGCTGATCCTGCTTCTTCTATCATAGAATTTGTATGAGAGAAAGAGTTGGCAAATGGCCGATAGCTCCTTCAAAATAGGACGTTCTCGATGACTTGTGCGCCATTTTGGCTCTTGTCAAGGCTGTTGGGCCTGCTGTTGACTGATGACTGGACGCAGGAGCTACTCTGTCGAACGTTATTAGATTGCAGAAGCATACAGGCTCCTTGATAATGAGGATCATGATAAGTAACTACTAATTACAAGGAGCGGAATCAGTCCGACCTTGCCACCAGATTCAATACGTTCACTCACAAGCACAACCAGCAAACCTTTGAAAATGGTGCGAATTTTTCAGCAAGTCAAGTCAATCCAGTTGGGAATTGAGACGCATACCATTGTCACTTGTTCATGATTTTCTACACGATAAGACGGCAGTGGAATCTGCCTACTATATCCCGGACTGACGACGGGACAAGGAAGAAGCAAGGGGTGGGAGGGGGAGATGACGGAGAGACGACGGGGAGGAGGAGGATGAGGATGGGGGGAGGGAGGGTTGTGCCACCGTGAGTGTTGCGTGTATTGTGGACGAGGGGGAGGAAGGAGGAAAGCAGCAGCATGGCCACAGCCGCCGAGGAGCGTCAGGCAGCGTCCGTACGTTCGATTCAGCCTCGCGAGCAACACTAAGCCTTGTACTCTTGGAACAGGCTCATTCGTACCCAGTAACCCCGTCCTCCTCTCCTTCCTCTCTTAGTGCGCAAAAGCCTTGTCATTCAATAGCTCCTCATGGCAAGTGACAAGTGAGGAGGACGTGTGAGGAGAAGATGCATCCAACTTACCCCTTCCAATTCCTAACATCCGTCAAAACAGTCTTGTACGACGGATAATAACGTCCGTCGCCGATACACTCCGCAATGCGTGCGTACGTACGTATCACACTGTACTCTGTTATGGCAGCTTATTATTAGCAAGGTTCCGTCATGATGACCATTCCACTCTCACCAAAAGCATTTTGCCAGGAGGTGAAAGTAAACCCAGGGACCAAAAGGTAGGTTCACTTGGCCTAGCCATGAGTGTAGTGTAGCCCCAAAGGAATGATGATGATGGATAAGTCGCCGGAGCAAAATCTGGACCAATATATATGTATATATGGCAGCCCATTTGATAATAATCAGAATGCCAAATAAACGAGACTGACTCTCCATAATAGTGGTTACAATCCGGAGATTAATGTAATGAGTAAAAGTGTATAAGTATGGTCCTTGAATCAATGGAATGGAAATAATATCTAATGTCATGTGAAATCACATGCTCCTTAACAATCCTTCCTAGGCTTAGGCTGTGAGTGTCTTTGTGTGGTCAAGCTGATATGTCACAAGAGAGAGAGAGAGAGGACAGTAAAAGTATATATACAAACTGGAAATGACAGGGCAAATGATGGAAACTAGGTCACGGTTTCTTGTTCATAGTTTGGAACTCCTCAACAACATGACACCACCATCACCACAACCCAGGCCAAGTATGCAAGAGTTAACTAAGGATGATTTGATATCTACGATCACCATCATCAGTGGCCGGAAATATAGGACTTCATAACAAGGAGCTTCCAAAAGCAAAAGCTACGTCGTGTCATGTAATTATATAATAATTGTTGTCAACTGTTATTGAAATAGTTATCAAAAATAACATGTCTTGCTTTAATGCTTCCTTTTCTTCCTAGTAACGTAACTTTGAGCCGGCATATATATTTGTGTAGTTTTGTCAGGCGTCTGGAACACTCACACTTGTGATAAAACTGCCATTAAGTTAATGAGGTGGCGACACGGAGCTTTCAACTTTTCTCCATAGTTTCATCCCTAGTAAACGCGGTAAATGCTCACGTTTGTAGGCCTCATTCTGCCTGTTAAAGAGTACAAGTTCAAAGGTGTTTGATGAAGGCGGAATACAGCCCTTGTGGCCACGTCGTCACTACCTACAAGCTCTCCCAGACTTTGAGACCAAGTCGAAGTTCGCTGAAATACTCCACAAGGAGCATAATAAGAAGAAGCGAGGACGGAAGGATGGAATTGGAAGACTTGCGTGAGAACAATTAGAGAAGAAGATGATGATCAAATAGCGGAAACGGGACCGGATGTACACGAGCCACTTTTGAAATCATTTCAAAATGAGCGACCCGCGCCGCTACTACCACCTCCTTTCTCCAGGCAACAACAGTATATATCTATATATATTTTGTTTTTCTCCAAAATTCTCAATGACCCTCCGCTGGAGCCAACTCTTATTTTCCAGCTCAGAGCATACAGCAGAAGGAGGATCAAGTATAAAGGAAACGTTTCCCAGAGACTCGGCTCCCGCCACCTTAGCGAACACTGACTTGTTCTGGTCTCATGGGCGGAGAAAGGAGCGGCGGCAATGCTAGCGCACTTTCCTTCTTTCCTACGTCTACGGCTACACGTGCCTGACTTTTGGCGTACTCGGAATATTTTCTCCAAGGCTTCAACCCTATTAGTTGAACAAGAGCCAGAAGCAAGGACGACCTTTTCATCAACATCAAACTCATGTTAAATCAACCAACGGAACCTGCTCTTGGAACCGAACCGGCTGGTGGGGAGAAGGAAGGAGCGGCGCGTGCAAAGGGTTCCAAAGACGCGAAACAAGGTGCAATTATAATCATTACAATTAAAATTAAAAGAGAAGAGGATGTAACAATGGGCCCAGTCTTGGCTGCTGGAGTCAACTGAGGACTGTGGGGACTCACTCGAGTTATCCTCATGTTCTGCTCTTGTATGCGGTCTTGTAAGTTGGTGCGATGTCTTCCGCAGATTTGTACGTTGAGGAGAAGGAGCAAGTTGATCTGGTAAAAGTTGTTGGATGTGGCGGCGTGGCGGTGAAAGTAGGTTGAAGCTCCTCTTGTGGATTGTCAAGTTTAGACGGGTGCATCCAGCCGCATGGAACTTTCACCACCGCCACCAATATAAATACATCATACTACACACGTGCTCATTTATAAGCAATGAAATGGAACTCGATCTACCGTGAAAATAGGCACCACGGACTCACTGACAACTTTCAAAGTTGTTTTGCTACCCTCAAGTGTCCTCCTCAGAGTCTCAGAGAGAAAAAGCAAGATACAAAATAGCACTCAAGTCATCGGCTTTTTGACCGAATCAGAACCCGGTGTTTCTATAAATATTTCTTTTTTTATTTATAAAATATATTTAGCTATATAATTGCTTCTATTTTTACAAGAACCAGGTGAACGTGCGGAAGAGGTAAATAATATTCCCGTCTAAATATATCCACAAACTGCGATATTACACAATATTTTATGAAAACTTATTTTTATTTATTTTTAAACTCGAATTATAAACAAATGGTTAGTATGTACTTTCAGGAAAGGATGCAAAAAGTATGTCCCAAATCCAACATTTTGAATTCGTTCAGCGAAATTTGTTTCAAAGTTATCCGTATGCAAACTTCTGATGCACCACACACACACCTGTTCCTTCCGCCATGTGAATTTTAAATTCGCAAGTATCAAGTGGTATGCATAACATGTTATATTTCCAGCAATCTGATATCGAGATCAATAGCAACTCTGACTAACAGAGTATATATTTATTTACGCTTACAGATCAATGCAGTGAACTCCAAGTCCCCAAGACAGTAATTTCACATGCATTGTATATTTAAATTTGCCCGCAGTTGCATTTTTCCCATTCCTTAAATACAAAGATGCTTGGAGAGTACACGAAAATGCTGCCTGGGTATTTTTGCAAAAGTGTCTTCTGGTACAGGAGCTATTATGTGGGCTCTAGCTACCTCACAAATCTTATCCAAAAGCAGGAAAAGATTGAAGCTAACACATGTCCATGAATACCTAATGGAACTAAAAGTAACAAAGAGAGCAGTTGTTATATAGTTAGTTATGTGTACTTTTAGTCAGTAGCAGACCCCATTGAAATGTTACGTGTTGAGATGGTGAGGGCGCTTTGGCAAAAATCTGACTGCACTCTGTGCTAGCTACAAGAAACAGTGCGTGGTACGTAATATTACATAGTAGTTGCGGCGAGGCAAAATGTTATTCAAACTTTACGAGTCAAATTGGCCTCGAAGTATTATATATATACAAGTACACTACTACAACACGAAGAGAAGGAAGGAGGAGCACCAGCGTCGTCCGTCACAAACAGCACACAAGGAAGCAGCGTTGTTGGGAGGCATTGCGAAAATGGCGTCCTCGAGGCTGAAAAGGTTACTGGGTACACGATTAAATATCGATGAAATTCGATATCGAGCGCTGCTTCTCCTCCTCCTCCTCCTCCTCCTGATGCTGCTCCGCTAAAAGTTCCTTCCTATTCACTCACACATGCTCATTGTATATATATATTTTATACTTTCAATTCAAGTTACATGGATATCAGTTATAATAAAAGTCCTTTACTCCTTTTCCTATTATTGCCCATCATCGGCCCAAGGTGTAATATCAAACACGTTCATTTGTGGTGAGGTCCAACAGGACAAAAGACCCAGGAGGTGAGCCTTGAATTGAACAAGTGTATTAAACACTATTGCGTCGTCGTTATCCAAGAGAAACGTTTTGGCAGATTGGCAAGAAGCAAGTAGTAGAAAGAGATAGGGGAGACGATGCAGGAGCAGGTGTATCATCATTCCCGGATAACGTTATTCGAAGGCGAGGAGAAGGAGTCTCGTCCTCGTCATCTGCTTTAGGTCGGTTGGGGATGAAGCGAATCTTCCGTGCTCGCTAACCCAGGCGAATTTGCCAACGACAACGACGTAGCTTCTGGCATGGAAGGATACAGCTTTTTCGCTGCAGCAAGTAACGTTCCCAGTTGGCGTCTTGGACTTGTAACCAGAGGGGAAGAAAGAAAGGATGATGACGTTGTTACTGCTGAGCGTTAGCGATGTTGGTTATATAGCGTATTGTAGTTACAGTATGAAGCGATCCAAGATCCAACTCCAGTGGAGCAAAGGGAAATGAGCAAGGGTTTTGTACGCCGATTGCGTTATCGCATGTTAGCCTCACATATGATGTGGAGGTGGTGACTGACTATGCTGACTAAGTAGACGTAATACACTGCAAGTAATGGCCAACAAGTTGGTGAATCATGTTCCGTTCCCGTATTCTTCAGCCCGGCCTTAACGGAGACATTGATTGAGGCAGGAAGGAGGCAAAGACGACGAGGGAACAAGAATGAACGAGATGAGGAAAGACGTAAAAGTAAAGGATAACAGGAGCGTGAGCGTCATCCCCGTCGTACACTCGACGTTATTGGCAAAAACACATGGAGTCGAAGGAAGAGCGTTTGGCCATTTCAGAGCACATTTGATTCAGTCATCATCATCAGATTCACCAAAGGCTGCTATGGCTCTAAATGATCATGTTGTAAACGCTGCTGCTGCTGCTGGAGGAAGCGTTCGATGAGAGATTCCAAACTCGCTGCTGCTGCTGAGCTCCTTGAGCGCTGTGAGACCGTCAGTCGAGAATACGGTGCCGTCGGAAGCGGATCATGGTGAAGAGTGTCTGCAAGCGCTAACGGAGCAACAAGAACAATCATAACAACAACAACAACAACAATGGAACGCTCGTAGTTATATAAAGGAGCGATTAACGTGATATTATTAACCAGAACCAGTCTGCATGGAGAAACTGCAATAAAGCGGATACGCAGGAATCCAGGTAGCGATCAAGCTTATACAGAGAGTCTTTCCCTCCCGTGTGTTACGGGTGTTTGTGTGTGTATATTATACGGAGGAATTGTAAAAGCGGGGACTCTAGTACAGGAAGAGGAGGAGAGTGGCGGCCGATGTGTGTGTGTGTGTGTAAGTGAGTAACGCCACAACAAGGATAACGTCCAGTGTCATTTCTCGTTCTTTCTCCGCACCGACAACACGTTCATGAGTTGGGCTCCTCCGCTATATATGTGTATATATAATATACAGGCAGTGCTGGCGGCAACTTTCGCAACTTTCTCTCCGTGTTACAATCAGCGCGCGACTTATTAAAGGCCCGCTAGCAGTTCAAGGGAACCCGAAAAGTGTCGCCCAAATCCCTGCTATACTGCAAACGTTTTCAGTTGTAACCTTTTGTACCTGTGAATTGTTGATGGTGTTTAAAGAGTAACCTTTTGAAGAAAAATAATATATATACGCTCATGAAAAGCTACTCTGAGCCGTGTCAAAAGGGTTGGACAAGGACGGTAAGGCTGGCTAAAAGTTTACATCATAATTTCAAATAGTAAGGGATATTGGGGAGTGAGTTGGAAGCGTAATTCATTCAAGTTTTTTTGCAAATGTGTCGTGATTCTGCAATACATATATATAAGGCAATTGTGTCCTAGAGGTTGTCCAGATATCGAGGGAACGAGATGGGCTTGTATTGTAGGTTATCTGTGTGTGTACCTCCTCTTTTGCCACATATTATTCTTCTTGTTGACGTATACCGATATATAATATGGGAAAAGTTGGCAGTAGGAGATGTAGTACGGTATAAGTAATCAGTAATCCTCGTACAAGATTGAATAGTTTGTGAAAACAGTGCTGGAGAACAAGTGCCGTTGTCGTGTTCGTTCAAACTGCTCTTTTTCTTGTTGCATTATTTTGGTTGGCTAGTGAACGGGAATACGTAGAGTAGAAACAGTCATATGCATGTGAGGATGTAGTTTGCTTCAATTGCAACGTTCTTGTTGCATTATCCTCCTCCTGACTCTGATCAAGGGCTGATGAAGCGCTCTTCTAATTCACATGTGGCTCGTTGATTATCATGAGGAAAAGAGGAGGAGGAGCAGACGACGTAACATGTGAAGCGATGTGGGAAAAACAAATGTTGCGTATTTACGTATAAACACGCTCAAATCTCCTCCTCCTCCTCGCTCTTCCGGCGACAAGTGCATTATTAGAGGAACGGGAAGCTCCCTTCCATGTTACTCTGTGGATTGACTGACTGACTGAGATGCAGTCAAGACTTGGTGTCGTCTTGGAATACTGTGATGAGCTTATTATGGAACCCTTGCTACCAGCTGGAAAACCGCTGGAATTGCATCTTAGTGGTTCATCTCGGTGAGGTGATGGGAGTAAGACAAAAAGATGGGGGGGGCTAATGGAAAGAATGGATAACAATGGGATGTAACAGGTGCCGTTCCAGTGGCAGGTTATTAGTGGGCAATCGGGCACGAAGGCCAGGGAAAAGTTGTTGCTGCTCGAGGAAAAAGAAAGTGGGCCAAGAACGGAACGGGTTGAAGGGTACGGCACAGGAAGCATGGAGATTATGAGTGTGTGTGTGTGTAGCATGTTAGTTTTCGCAGAAGGCAGGAACGTTTTGGAACCATTGGGTGAAAGCTGGAAGCAAGTGAATAAGTTGAGAATTGAAAAAGTCAGTTTGTATTTACACTTTCATTTTCGCAAAAAGTCAAGAAATTTTGTGGGGTTGCAAATATATTATAAAGGAAGGATAGAGAATCGAGAGAGAAAGTATCCGAGAAATAACGTATCCAAAAAGAGCTGCAGGTAGCAAAGTAGCAAGTGCCGTTATCTCTATCCGAGGTTTGGATAACAGTTGCGTTTTCCCCGAGAATCGGGGAGGAACGGAGAGAAAGAGGAGGTGAGGAGGAGCGGGAGTTGTAATGAGAAATTTGCAGAAGTAGAGGAGAAAAGAGTAAAAGCAGAGAGGGGATGGACAAGAAGGAAGTTTATATATATGCCAAGTGAGAAACGTTGGGTTCTTTCCCGGTTCTTTCTCTCTTTGCGAATTTCCGTTCGCGGGGGTTCCGTTAGCGAAAACGTTTTTGGCGATCTGATCTGGTTGTTGGAAGGAAGAAAAGACTGATTTTGTAGCCTTGTTTTTCAAAAAAATTCTCTTAAGAGCCTTTTAATATCATGTTAAAAGTCACTAGTACTGAGAGAGTGAAGGAGTAAATAGGTCCGGGTTTTATTGTGGTGAGAGCTTATTGTTTATTATTGGCCACGTGTCGAGGTTAACATTGTGTATATATATTTATACAGATGACAGTATGGAGAAAGCGGGGATTTCGATGTTAGAAGAGGAAACAACAAGAACAAGAGGGCGGGCAGATTGCCACGTGGTGATGGTGGTGGTGCTGGATAGAAGGATTGCAAGTTATCAACTGGAGGAGAGAGTTTGTAAAGCGGTGAATAAAAGTCGGTGCAATATATATCTCTTGCTGCTTTTGCTCCGACGGCGGAGAAAGCTGATGGTGTGTTGGAATATATATGTACATGTGTAATATGCCGGGTATCGGAGGTCGTCATTGTGCCGGTGGAGGAAGAAGGTTGGAGAAGAGGGAATATTCTCTGTATGTTGTGGAATGGAAGAAAAAGTGCCGTTGGACATGGAGGTCATTTGTTGTCGAGTGCCGTTGCCGTTTGACGATCATGAATACCTTCTTCCGCCGAGCACGTTGCGGACTTGTTGCCAATGACTGAATGACTGACTGACTGACTGAGGGCTGAGGGGCTTGAATGTTTAGCACGTTACTTTGCTTACCTTTTGGTTGTAGCAGTGGAAAGGAAGGAGAAGAAGGAGAAAGTAGTCAGCTGTGAGACATGTAGCTGGGGCTATTTTAGCTGATGGTAAAGGTATTAATGTTGGGGGGTTTGATGTGGGCTGTAAGTTCAAGGGAGCAAAAGAGAGTGGTTTAAAGTTGATTAAAAATTGACTACTTGAATATATTTAGGAGAGGATTATTGTTGTTGGAGGGAGAGACAAGGGGGGAGTGGGAGCTGGAATTGGCTCGAAATTTCCCTCGACGTGCCCCGACCTTCTAAAGGAGCGAGTCGGCCTTTTGGGCTACCAGTTGAGGGTTGAGAGTGGTGAAAGTTGGCGGTGGAGCTGAGGCTTCTCCAGGAGTCGCTGCGCTGTCAGAACGTTCTCTTGTTACTTCGTACTTTACGTACCGACCTACCGCTGCTGGCTGGCTGATGGTCAAGGGAAGGGTTGGATTTTGGAATACACAAAGGCCTTGAAATGAGAGTTAACGTGGTGGCTGGAAATGGAAATACTTGGAGACAATTAAGTTGCTTCGGTTTGTAGGTAGAAGCTCTGTGAGTGTGTCAGTTGTGTGTATCGTGTATCATTGGTGTCCTGTGTCTGTGTCCTTACATGGTCAAATGGTATGTACCTGTTGTAAAGGGGAAAGGTAAATATATATATGAAGTTGGTTTAATTACTTTGTGATTGCTCAAGTCGTACACGGGGTAGTTTTTATGGCTGGAAATGAAAATGTCTTGCTTGCTGTACGTTGAGTGAGGGGGATAATTAAAGTGGAGGACGAGGAAACTGCTGGAGAAATTGAAAAGGGGATGTGGAAGAAGAGGACACAAAGTTGAAGTTGTCAACCATGTGGTTGAAGCAGATGAGAAAGGTGCTGTTACACAACTAAAGTAAGGGAGAATACTGTTTAACGGCGGCGGAGACGGCAAATATCACTTGACGTGTTGTATGTTGTTGAAGATTGAAGAGAATATATAAATGAAACTAATGTCTGGTTTATTTTGTTTGGTTTGCAGATATGAGAAGAAGCAAGGTGGCGTCGTCGTGGGCCCGTCACGGGGCAGAATCAAGATTACTTGGAGCCAAGAATGGAAGCGCTAAAGATTTTGAAATGCATGTACAATATAGACTTTAATAGCCGCGTCACCTAAAAGTGGACAAGGGTGGATTTTGTGCGTAAATGTATTGTGGGGGGACTATTATAGGGTTTGTTGTTTGAAGCGGGGAAGAAAAGTGTAGACTTTTTTTGTTCGAGCACCAAAGAACACATGCAGATTATTAGAAGCATGAACAAGGACGTCGGAATGGCCGAAGAAAAGGACCAAGCTCAAGATTTGAGTACAAACGCGACTAGTTTATTAGTAGAAGGTAGTTCTTCAGCGATAAGTTCGACTTCGACATCATCATCATCAACGTCGTCGTCCTCGTCGTCTGCGACAACTTCTTCGACTGGAATGATTCGACGAGAAGGGGCGGCGACAGGGAGCGGGAACGGAGCTCCATCGGCGACCTTGTCAGCGTTGGCAATGGAAGACCAACAGCAGGAACAGCAACAGCAGGAGCAACGAAGTGTTCGAGGATCGCCGATATCGGAGAATAGACCATTGATGGAGACGAGGCCAATGATGAGAGTACCACAACAGCATCCGGTCCAGCTGAGCAGTAGCACTCTGATGAGTGAAAGCATGGAAATGGGAGGCAAGAATGGGGGAGGTCATCATATCAGCGATAGTGTTATGTACTCGCTCAAATGGAATGAATTCGACAAGCAACTCTCGTCGGGGTTCACCAATTTATATTATAGTCAAGACTTTGCCGATGTGACGCTTTGTTCCGAGGGCAAGTCGGCTCAGGCACACAAGGTCGTTTTGGCCATGTGTAGTCCGTATTTTCGACAAATTTTTAAGGTGAGTGTCGGAGCGGAGTTGGGGAGAGTTGTTTTCGAATTTGAAAAGATGAGGAGGAATGGTTCTAATGGAGTTTGAATTTTGCAGGAAAATCCGTGCAAGCATCCTGTTGTGATAATCAAGGGTATTAAGTTTCACGACCTGCAACATGTCCTCAAGTTCATCTACTTTGGACAAGTGAGCGTTATCGAGAAGGAAATTCAGAATTTTTTGGAGGCGGCGGAATTGCTCAAGTTGGATGGGATTTCGTCGAACGATGCGTCGTCGACTAATGGAAGTCATCGATCGGTAATGAATCAATTGAAGCTTCAGTTACAAATCAGGCCGTGCGTGTGGGATAACATGTGAAATTGCTTTTCAGAAATCAAACTTGGAACTGAGAGCAGGAACGGAGAGACATTCCAGAAGTATGCACCACAGTGGACCAGGATTTAGCCCGATTTTGAGGAGGGGACCTGATTATGCTGAGGATTCTAGAAAAGTTGATAGTATAGGTATGAGACGAGGAGAGAATATTCATGTATAGAAAGAAGCACATTTAATAATGGGTTTTTAAACTAATTGATTTGTTTGTAGGAGGAGAAAGTCATTACGACCCTCGCGTTTCTCCAATTAACGACCCACAAATGAACCAGAGCCAAATGCCCAGTCCTGCAGGATCGGTCATAAGTCATGGAAAGCGACGGCACAATGGACTATGGCGATCTCCGTCGTCATCAAGCGTGATACCAGCAGATCGAATGTCTCCGCCAGAAGTGGAAACCTCAAATAGTTCGGGGTCCATGAGAAACAGCAAACTGTCTCCTGTAATAGTTGAGAATGTTGTTGGTTTGGGACCAAGTCATCACCGCTTCTTCTCGTCCTCAGCCGATAAGATGATGGGTCCTGGGAACATATCTCGAAGTTCTTCAGTGAGCGGCGGCGGTGGCGACACACTCGGATATGACCAACCACTGCCAGTAATGGTTAATATAGATGAGAATGTTTCCTCCGAAGGTTTGGGCCGGCATTCGGACGACATGGTTTCTGGAGAGTACGAGCTTTCTATACGGAATGTCGAGACTGGACTGAACCCATTGAAATCCTTTACAACGCCCTCTGGCATGGTAGTAACGTCCACGCTGAGGCCGCACCACCATCATGATGGACCTTCTTCAAACCCACCGTCACCATGGGGAATGGGACCGCAGCTCAAGTCACCGATTCCAGCTTCACCGGGTGGAGGAGGTGCCATGAGCCACCTGAATCATCATCATCATCACCCCCTGCATCCTGGAGCTGCTTCGGTCATCAAAGGTGCTTCTGGAGGCGGAGGAGCGCATGGTCGCGGGGGTCCAGGCTTGTCGCCTGGTGGAGGAGGCCTGAGCTATGTTTCAAACGGTCCAGTGTTTGGCAAGCTGGGACCCAGTTCAGACCACATTCTCTCATGTCATTCGCCATCCTCAGTTCCTGCAAAGAAACGCTTCAGTCAGTTCAACAACCATCGGTTTCCTCTCTTTCCAGCTGTTGAAATTTCTCAAGAGCGGAATTTCATCGATCTCGAACAACGGTCCCTGCTGAAAGTGGGCGGACTTACGGCTGTGGCCGCCACTGCGTCTTCTTCAAGTTCAACAGGATCTCCTGGTGGTGGTGGTGGCGGCGGCGGCGTAGTACAACTTTCAGCGCTCGGTCCCAACGCTGCACTTTCATTGGTTCCACGACTAAAAAACCAGCGACATTCACAAGTACCCCAGTCGGCCCGCTACACAACTGCTGAAGTGGATGCCATGGTGGATTCTGTAACAAATCTGTCGGGTCCATTTGTACCCTGCAAAATTTGTGATAAGCTTGTGAAACGAGAGAGACTTAGAGCACATATTCACGAGTGTCATTTAGTTCATGGGGAAAAAATCATTTGTCCGCATTGCGGCGTAGGGCTCAAATCCAAGGGCAGCTATCGTGTTCACGTGTGGAGACATCGACGAGGTGTTCTCACAAAAGGGCTCAAAAGCAAACGTGTCATCGTCCAACGACCAAGGCCCGCTAGTCCTCATAATTAATTACTACTATTCAACCTAGTTGGTTCTAAATCAGTTATTAGTTGATGTGCTACAACTACTACTACTGCTACTACATATGTGATTCCTATACTGTATGTGTATTTGCCAAGGAAAAATACTCAGGTTTCCGATACCAATTGGCTTTACTATAGTTTGTAAACTGCTGAGCGAGCAAAGAAGAGGCATCAAGAAGAACCTATCATCCAATGTGTATAGATTTTGATGAGCGTTATGTCATCATGTTCGATCGAAGAAATGCGATTCGGAAACAGTAGGGCTCACGGCTGAAATTGGTGTACAACAGCAGCATTCCCGTCCGCTATATTTCTTAACGACCAAAAACTTGTATCAGAAAAGTATATTTGAAAAATGTTAATTGATTGATCTCGATGGTGGCACAGTGACCAGACAAAAAATGAATGTGTGTGTGCAACATATCCTCTTGTTGTGTGGTACAACCACATTTGATGGAACTTTTTGAAGCGGAGCTTCGCTGTATTTTTCTCTTTAAAAAATTCGCGATGGATCGGATGTTGCCAAATATGCCCCAAGGGGTTCCTATCATGTACTTGTACTATTGCTCTAACTTACCTTATTATATTTCCAATTGCTCTCGAGAAGTTTTATCTAAAAATATCTGGTTCTAGTAGAGTGGTCTTTCTCCACAACTTTTGGGAGCAAAACCTATGGTTGGTTAGGACGATACTATAGCGGAACATGAAACAGGGTGTGAAAATGTATGTCCAATCCTTGTAACATTTAGCTCAAAATTCCATGTGACAAAATATATAAGTGAATTCTATAATGTAGGAAGTTAGTAGTAGAGAAAGCTCTTTTTCATGATGCAATTCTTGTTGATCCCAGTTTCTCCGAACTGTATACTATCAAGCCTCTTATATAAGAAATCAACGTTTAGGACTCTTTGTATAACTAGAGAAGTTGATGTCTATTAACTATTGTTAACTCGTTGATGTTGCAAGCATTATACATAATTGTTAATGATGGAGAGGATTCCTTCCAATGGAGGGAATGTACAAGCACTTTGATAGACTTTTTTTGGGTATAATAATGCGTCCTATCTATCATTTAGCACGTGCTCGCTGTTAGCCACCAAGTCAATTGCAAAAAAGTAGAAATTGTAAAACAAGACTGCATATTTAATTTGGAGACTTGTTGAAATGGTTATTATTAGGTATATAATACCAGTCGTAGTTTGTGTTACAAGAGGTTTTGATAAGGTCAAATTGATTGATGTTGTGTGGCAGATGATATTTATACGCACAGACACTTGGGAATGCTAAAATTCTACTGTCCCTTTTTTCATTATTATGCCCAAAATGTCGTGCTAATTTCAAAGAAATGAGAGACCAAAAAATGTGGTGCTACTGTATTGTATACTTGTTGTGAGTTTGATAAGGAATGATGCAACAAGTTGCGCACATTTGTATTGTGGAATTTACTACTTGCATCTCTTCTTTACAAAAGTTTTGATGACGTTTATCAATTTTGAATGTATTTTATTATACAGTATATGTGGATCGGAAGTACGTTGGACCGTACGTTGTGTCTAAAAAAGGGTCGTGAAGCTTATTATTGATAGAGTCGAAGGCCCCGACTGTGCTCATGTGCTATCTACGTCAAAAACGTTCATATATTATTATTATTATTGTATGTAACCTTGAACCTATGTTGTTTATCTAATCGCTACAAATTATAGTGAAAATCACGTTATTCCCAATATCTGTTATTAATGATAGCCGTAGTAGGTAAAAGTTGTCAATCGCTCTCGCTATAGCAGATATACTGTAGAAATGTGGGTCTATTCCAGCCGAAAACGGATTGTTGACTTGCGGCATTTGATGATTACATGATTGTTGTACGTATGGTGCTTGCATATGGTGTTGAAAATGATACTTGTTGTTTCTAGTGGTGCGAATATTTTGGCTATATATTGTATATTATACAAGTGTGTTAGGTGAAAATGTTTCATGTTTGCCAGATGATTTTATTATTACTAGTAGGACAGGGTCAGTTTTGATGTTTCTTGGGGATTGAAAGAATGTCGTTGGTCGTTAGACTCCTTTGATGACTTTTTGCAATCATATCTCTGGTCGGCTCTATGTAATTGTAATAGTGTCAGATTGTATGTAGAAGAGGAGCCTTTGCCAAGTGGCTCAAGTAAGTTGGTGGTTTTTCTTGTAATCATTCGTATGTATCTTATACTAGTTATTGTACATTTTGTGAAGACGGAGGACGAAGAAGAAGAAGAACGAGGGTGGTTATATTTTTATTTACACAAAGTATATATTGTTAATTAATTAATACAAATGGCTTTGTCAACATGTTGATATGTTGTTAGGGTTGTCAAAACTGATATTTTTAGCCGAGGTTCTCTCAAAGACTATCGTTTTGTTCAGTCGTTAGTATTCAGCGGAAGAGGAGGACAAACGGGTTCCTCTCTTCAAAAAGAAAGACGAGAAAGGAAGGAGAGAGGGGTGAAAACATTTTCAGCGATGAGTTGCGTTTCGAAACTTGTGTATTTTAAATTTCATGTGACTTAATTTATTACTTGAGAATAAAAGTGATTGAAGAAGCAGAATGCTGGCGAATTTTATATCAACAATAGACATTTTTGGCAACAAAATCTTTTTTACTGATCACAGTTCACGTTTCCCATTTCACTATTTCAACTTTGGAGAATCGTAAAGACACCAGGAGTTCCTGCAGCTTTCTCCACAGATGTTCTGCGTTGGCTGGGTGAAATGTTGATTTTTTTAGTGGTCTGTAAATGAAGGTTATACATACCGTTAAAGGCCTGCACTGAAAAAGTGAAACCATGTTTTCGATACCTGTATACCAAACGATCCACTGCACATGACCAAACTTTTAAGAAGATGACTTGCGAAACGAGAACTACGATCGTTGTTTAAATCCGGAGTGCTGAAGGACACAATGGCACATATCAGAGCTACAGTACTAAGGGACCAGTACAGAATCCCGTTGCCCAAGTAGCCTTCACTTCGTGCCCAGTGAATAAAAATTCGGAAGTGAGGCGTCCATTGTGGATTCAATATTGTCAATATACATGTACACGCAAGCCCTGAGACGGCAAACGATCCAGGTGCAAATACAAAGAGAAATAAATGGTGGATCCTAAATTTGTCCACTGATGCCGTGTGTTCCAAAATGAAGTTCCAAACGTGGGCGTACTAACATCGATGTTTGTGGATCAAGATGTCGGTAACGACTAGTATTGGAAATGCCAAGGTAAGCATACAATGCAACGGTGTAAAAATCGGGTCAAAGTAGCAGCGATTGTCTCGGAACGACACCACTAGCGTTCCAACGATTAATGCTGTTCGAGCGACTCCTAAGCTGGCAAAAAGTGCCCAACGAAACTTTTTTTTCAGAGAAATGTCACAGTAAACTTGTGGCTTGGTACCATCACTGCTGACTGTTGCTGGAAATCTGTACAGTTTGGTAACATGGCGCAGCATTGCAAGATTCAGGTCGACAGCGTTCGAGTACGATTTCAAGTAAGACCAGGACCAGATCATGATGTAAATATGTTTTTGGAGAATTTGGACTTGGACGGCTTGTTCCCTTGAACTTAAGTTACATTACTTTGAGAAGCGCCAAAAGTCTACAACCAGCTTGGAGCATGATAACTTTAAAACTAGTATATATAATTACAACACGAATGATGATTGATGATAGTCAATAGTAACTGATAATAAAAAGTACACTTAATTTCATCAATAACAATCTAGTTTTCATGATTGGCCAATTCGGTTCGGTCGAGTTGTTCCAAAAAGTGAAACCTCTTTGCTATTCAACGTGAAGTAGGATCTATACAAACGTCAGGTGCTTACATGACACTAGCCTCAAAAATTACGATAGAATATTAATTAGATATGCACTCCAATCAATAATATAAAGCCGCCCTTGGCCTATTTCACGCGTTGCCTTCGGGAAAGCATTTAAGACAGTTGGCTGCTATCAAAAAGGGCTGTAACGCTCATTAATATATATCGATGAAACTTTTGTAAAATGCCAAAGCTGCTTTAACTTTTCTCAGCAACGATACATGTCCGCACTTGTGGTTGGAAAGGTGCAAAAACTTGAGCTTGAGCAAAATCAAAGCAAGCTTTCACTTACCTCACTCGTTTTGGCGTTTGTTGATTCAAAGTAATCCAAGGTAAAGTCCATGTTTTCGGCAGAAAACTTTCGATTCAAGTGCATCCTTTGTGCTCTTAGGAGCTGGGGAAATGGTAACGTTTGCAAGATGGCTGAAAAGCGGCGCTGAGCTGACACCTATGGGGATGAAATTCAACGTTTCGCTGGTTGAGAGAGGGTGAATTGGCGCCGCGGGATGAAATTGTGTTTCGATGAGGAAAGTCGTCGTGTGGTGGAGTGTTTTTGTTGATATTCGAACCATGGCATTCTCCTTAATGCTCAACCTGCTGCCTGCTTCTCCTCCGTCCGTCACATCTTTCACGATTTTTCTTCCTTCTTCTTCCCATGGATTCCTTCTCATGTTTACATTTTCTCTCTCGCTCACAAAACATCTTGTTGAAATCAAAAGTACTTGGTTCAACATTCACCTTAATCTTTTCAAGTTCAAAATAACTTTTATTTAATCGATAGCCTTCTTTGATAGTCTATTTCTTTGTTTGTTCCTGTGTCTCGTGTGTGTTTTGTGTGAGCGATTGATGCCCGTCGGTTTCATCCACAACTTGAATAAAACTGGTAAAAAAACTTGTTTCAAAATAAATAATAGTCTTTAAATTCCTGTGATATTGAAATTGTTTTGATTGAATAAGGCTTGAAATTGTGTCAACTCGGTGTGTATATGTCCGAGTTGTAAAATAAATACCATAAAAAGGTGTCGTCGCATCTACACTGTACTTACTAAGTTGGTGTACGATGCACCTTTAACTGTCGAGTTTGTTTACCAAGAAATAACAAGTTGTGACATTACAAGAGCACAATCTTGCTTGCTCTCGAGTCGATCACAATTTAGATGTTACTGGTTTCGGTGTGATTGCTAATATGTATTTAATTTCACGCTCCTGTTGTTTCAGGTGACGACGACGATCAGGACGAGGATAATTGTTATTACTCCATGCCATGGAACACGATGTAACTGTGTTTTTACGCAACTGGATTTGTACTTGATTGGGCATGGGAAAACGGAAACGGAGTGGAAGTTGGAGCAAAGGTGATGACGCCAAGAAAAGGTATCAACATGGACTGTTAAAAAAATTATGATTTTGATCGAGTTTGAGGGAGTATAAAGTATCTTCAACTTTTTCGCGTTTACAGTGATGACTGGGACAGCCAAGAAGAAATGGATGTTGATGTTTGCGCTCCAAGACTGAATGCAGTTAACGGTGAGTAAATTATTTTGAGATTGGTTGTATGTAATTGTATAATAAAGTATATATAACCAAGTAGTGATAATTGATCATGTTTGATCTTGTTTTGCAGTGCGATGCAGCGCTCGGGTGCAGGAAAAGCAAGAAAAGCTACGTCGAGAGGCATCACCTAGCAAAGTGTGTCCCGTTGAAAATGCAAGTCTTGAGGTGACAAATGGTGGTGGTCCGGTCAAAGAAAATGGCTTTAAGGTTAAAGTACAAAATGGCGCTGGAAATGGAGAGGATGAAGTGGTTGTTCCGACGGACGAGAAAACGGCGGAAGTGAATGTGCCTGTGGTGTTTAATGGTGGTGATCAAAAACGAAAAAAGAGGACGTGGGAGTTGTGGAGTCAGTATGACAAGCAGCTGTTTTTTGAAGCTCTGAATGAGTTTGGCAAGGACTTTGATGCGATCCAGTCGTACATTGCGAATAAGGTCAAATCAAAGAACAAGACGATCGAGCCGACGCAGATCAAGAAGAAGGAACAAGTTCGACATTTTTACTACAGGAGCTGGAACAAGATACAAAAGTTTCTGAGGTATCCGAAAGGTAAGTGAGATATCCAACCAACAATTATGGTTAAAAAGTTTCGTACATTGCTTATGGTATCTTCTTTTGACAGACATGAAGAAAGTTTACCAGGAATTGTATGGTCTGATAAATTACGGAGAATTGAGGAAGAAGCAAAGAGTGTTGAATGGGAAAACAGCTGCGAAGTTAATGGAGCTAGTGGAGAAGGGTTCGACTACAATCAAAATCAAAGGCAAAACTTTGAGAATAAAAACGCCCGTTTGCCAGGCTTTGAAGAAGATCAACAATTTGTCTGATGTGGAGCAAACCAAAGTTCCTACGAAGGTTGTAGTGGAGCTACTTCCTAA
Source organism: Sphaeridia pumilis (assembly GCA_034698345.1). Classification (NCBI taxonomy): domain Eukaryota; kingdom Metazoa; phylum Arthropoda; class Collembola; order Symphypleona; family Sminthurididae; genus Sphaeridia; species Sphaeridia pumilis. The sequence goes on along the minus strand of JAQGBJ010001227.1, from coordinate 3,752 downwards.
AGACGGAACTGCATGGACAACTGTTCAGTCGCTGTCACATAATCCTCGAGTTCGGTCCTTAGTATCCCTTCAGAGGACACTGGCCTCCATAATTACTCATTTGGAAGAAAGGTGGAAAAGTTCATCGGATCGTATTGTGAGTAACACCACATCACAGTTCTTTTCTTTTCAGTGCAGACAGCAAGAAATGGTCTTGAAATTAAGTTGTTTTTTCAGAAAGAGCAAATGCTGACAACTTTTGGAAAGCCTACCAGTCGACACTTGAGAGTTATACCGTCGTGCAAACTTGATCGAGTGGTTCCCATATTCAAGACTTACGAAACAGCAAGCTCTGCAAAAATCTCACTGAGTTCGTTTTCAAATAACGTTCTTGGAAAACCGTGTAAAGAACAGTATTCTGACGGTAGGAAGCGGACCAAATCTGGGTCAGCGGTATTAACAGAAGCAGCATTGGATTCTCAAGCCGAAGGGGACGGCGAGTCTAGTGACGGTGAAGCGGTTGAAACTAAGGAGTTTCTTAGAAACGAAACGTTCAGAGGGTCCCCAGGTCTCAAGGACAGTCCCCTAGATGACTCCGGTGATACACGAAGCTTGTCGAAAGTTCGACTGGATACAGACTCAGAAGTGAAACTAGAAGACGAAGATTTGGAGAATGGAGATGGGGCTGTTCCTGATTCTGATGATGGCCAAAGCTCCCAAAAATCCGTGGAAAGCAAAAACGAAGTACTTGAGAACACCGTGAAACCGATTGGAGAAACTTCTTTCCCGATCTCTGCGAATCAGTCGGAAAATGCCAATTGTGGGTGCTATACTGCGGATGATAAAGCTGTAGAACCAGAAGACGTTTTTCCTGGGTTCTTGGATGAAGAAGTATTACGCCGAGGCTGGACTGCTGAAGAAGCTTCAACGCTCACAGTGGGAGAAGTATACTTGCTGGTCAGTCTGATCTTTGATCACGCTTTTCGTGCCCTTTTTAACGACTAAGCCACCTTTTATCTTTTACAGGTCGGAAGTGATGACAAGTTGTCCTTTGAGTATGCATGGGATGAAGCGGGAGAAGACCCTGAAACGCACAAGCGTACACAAATCATGCTGGAACGTCTTATCACTGTGGCTCGCAATCTGAAGAAAAAGAAGCAGAACTCGACGCGGAACAAAACTGTTGGACCTGTCATAGGGTCTCCTTCTAATGCCTGTCCAAACTGCGGGCAGTACGTTATGTATCCACCACAACCACCTCCAACAGGGGGGGTCGAGCTGGGGTCCGGTGCTCTAGAAGTTCCGGCAAATCCCGTGACAGTCACTGCTACTGTTGGTGTAATTTCTTCGCCTGCTGGAATGCAAAGGATGGAGAAGGAATCTGTGATATCCTGCGCTCAAAGTGCAGTTACAAACCCGATAATCCTTGTCGCTTCAGATATACGCGGCAATAAACCGACAACGAGCGAAATTGAACAAAATGTTCTTATAAGTGCCTCCGTGCAGAACCCGACGAGCTGTTTTCCAAGTTCCAAAGTTGATAGTGATTTAGTTTCGACATCGAAAGTTAAGAAAATAGTGCCTACGTTCTTATCACCGGCTTGTAGCGGCAGTGTATTAGCGGGTTGTCCACCAATTGCTCCAAGACCTGAAAGGAAGATAACGAAAGATACTACTGACGAACCGTTTTGTCCACCACCTACAAGCGTGGGTGTCCAACCAATTCTGCCTCGCTTGCGACCGGGTGAAACGCTAGGCTCAGACGATGCAAAAATACCCAAGGTTGCACCGAAACCATTCCTTGATCTGCCTAAGGGAAACAGACGGCTTGGAAGGCCATGTTGCAAGAAGAATATCGTTCCTCGATACTTGCCACTACTGCCGAAAACAGCAGATACAAGCCCCCAGAATCCAGTATGGGATCTAAATAAACCAGGGGTTCAAGCACTTTATGTTGGAGGTTCTACTCAAATTATGGTGCCTGTCACAAGTAAGTCCAAGTGTTGGCTTTTGATGTTTCGGATTGATCTTCGATTTAATCGATTTCATTCCTAGGCATTTCTCTCAAATCAAACTTGACTCCTTCACCAATCGCTGTCACCGTGGTAAACAGTTCCGAACCAGAAGAGCCTAGTAAGGAAACTCCTTCGGCATCAGTTTCTTCTGGGATGGATATTCTTCAGAGTTCCTCCGCACTTCTAGGAACTACATCTAAATCCAGCAGTTTGCACGCCTTATCCAGGACCAATAACCTACAAGATTTGCTTCCATCGTCTTCCATAATGACGAATAACAATAGATCAATAGATAACGAGAAATTAGAGAGTAATTTAAGTTTGTCTTCGTTCATGGACTTGTCGTTACCTGAATCTACGAAACTTGTTGCTGCAGAATGTTTGAAGTCTGACAAATTTATGGACGCTGCATTAGGAAATTCCAGTTGCAGTATCAGCTTGAGTAGTAAGTATCTCTACCATGGTTTTTGATTTACTTAGTCCTCGTCGTTGCTGAAATATTCCCGTGTATTGTAGATTTCCTTTCCGCTGCGGATAACTCTGTTTCTACCCGAGAGCCTGTTCTGCAAACATATGAGAACGATTTGAGCCCAAAGAAAGGGATTTACAATAACTCGAGGTCTCCGTTGAACTTAATAGGTTCGGATTCCCAACAATGGCTGAATACAGAGGTATGTTGGTAAAGTCTTATTTTCTGATTATAAGACTATGAGCTGAACTTATAATTGACACGTTATAATAATTAAATTGGGCAAATTACAGGGAAACGAACTATCTTTGGGCAGCTTGCTGATGAGCACATTGGAGCAGTCGCCTGCAGTATCTACCGAGGCAGCTGTAAGCTTAAGCAATATTCAACCGTTCAACATTTTACCATGAACCTTTCGTTCAAACCTGTGATTTGTTTTTTCAGAACGACATGAACTTTCAATCCATTATTGATGATTCAAATAACCATTTGGACTTCACCTCGAAGTTTAATGAACTAGTCGCGGAACTCGATAGCAATAATAGCGCTAAGAATTAATTCCTACTTTATGCTCGCTTACGTCGTAGTTTTGACTGTACATACAACCATACGAAAACGAAGATCTGCATATTTTCAAATAGGGTATCATTTTGTCTACGACAGAATAATAATGGAATCTGTGGCTTTCATCCATTCTTGGAGTGAATTACTGTAGTTTGTAGTGTACCGTTTATAACTTGAAAGACTTAACTCAATGAAACTCTAGATGCCTTTTTTGTTTCTCCGGTGAGCGCATATTTGTGACGTGTCTTCAATAAAAAAAAGTTGCCCTTATACGACAGTGAAGCTTTGTTGCTTTGAAATTAATTGCAGTTCTTGTCATTCATGTCTGCTTTTGATTCAGATTTATCATGACCCTCGGATTAGGGGATCAGAATGAGTTGTAACACCACGGTATCAATAATTATTGTTTTAATTTACACTAGCAGGAGCTAGAGCTAAACGCGATGTATACATGTGTTAAACACTACAAATGCTGCCTCGTAGCTATATGAACGTTATTACTCTCGAACTTAGTCGCATGAAGGATGCGAGACAGTTAAATACAGGGCACGAAACTCTTCGAGTTTTTCTAGAATTCGGCCTTTTTTATAAGCAATAGTAATATTACATGACTATATGCACGCACTCAGACGTACAAAACTCCTAGAGTGAGCGGGTGGTGAGAAAATGGTTATATTTACATTATTAGCGTCTTTCTAAAACTAACGATTGTACAAGACATTTTA
>JAQGBJ010001226.1:0-25212 GCA_034698345.1 Sphaeridia pumilis | reverse complement strand
AGCGAACAGTCAGTCATGACCAACGAACTTCCGTCCTCAGACATGCTCAACTTGGCCTTCTTTCTCACAGGTTGCTGGCTCATAATCTCGTCGTCGTCATTGGTGTTCGAAGTGGTTGAAATGGGCGTTGGTGGATTGTAAATTTGACTTAGAACTCCATAGTCGCTGCTGTCGTTTTCATCAGAACCTCGGCGTTTACTAATGTTGTTGTTGTTGTGGGAGGACAAAGTACCACAGTTTTCACGGTCTGAAGTTGACGAATAGTTGATTGAGGACGAAGTACTGCAATCCATCGCTGTACAGTCGTCGTCAGCATAGTCGGCGAGCCTTGAACAGCCGTAGCTTTTGCGGTAATGGTAGCCCAGTTTTGAGAAGCCTCCGCCGCCGCGCAGCATTTTTTCTTCGCGCACTTCGCGCTGGAGTCGTCGGATTGTATTGTTGATTAGCACTGAGCGCCGCAGGAAGCTTTCGGGGTCTTCGATGCGTTTCACTTTTCCCATTGACATTTTCAGGACCTGTGTCAAAAAAAAGAAAAAAATATTTTAAAATTATTTCAAAGTTTGCTCGCTTGAATCCAACCCTTTTATCCCAGTGTTTACTCGTTTCGCTCATAAAAAATCCCTGTAACATCTTCTTCTTCTTTTTGGAACTTGCTCGTTCGTCTTCCCAAAAGTTCAAAAATCTCTCGTTTCTCCCGCATACTAATTTATCTATCCTCATCCTCACCAGCCACAAAAAAACATGTACATATTCTTCACATGTTCACGGATATTCCTCATATCTTCTTTTATCTCTTTTTCCATTTCCATCTTGTTCTTCTCCCAACTGAATATTCCCAGTAATTCCACATTTACCTTTGCTACACTTTTGCTTCATCTTCTTCTTCCTTCTTAACCCTTTCAGCCATAGACTGACTGAACACACTGACGACAGTTGATACACAAACAGCAGCTTCTACTTGGCCATTTCGCAATCAAGTCTATTCAGCCACTAAAAGTAAGCAATATATTTTTGCTTTCCGTATGTAACATTGATTGCTCTACGTTTCGCTATAACCAAAAACTCCTCTCCCGTCAACACACTTTTCTTTGCAAAACAACGTCGCGTCCAAGGCTATGTGCCGTTAGCTTGGTGTAAAGTAGTTGCAACCAAAATACATTCACCCATGACGAAACTCGAGAGTTTCTTTAAAGCTCTTCTGTGTATTCTTCATTACTTTTATCATCGCCGACACCACACACGTAACGTTACAATCTCACTCACTCACTCAAACATATGCTCAACACATATTTGCCCTACAAATCGCTTACAAATTGCTACCAGAAATCCAACTCTCTTTTTGTCTTTTTGGCGCAAAAGAAGAGAAGCGTAAGTAGAAGCGTAAAGAGAAGCTTAAAGAGCATCTGTCTGCAATTTTACAATCTTATCAACAACCTACATTAAGAAACCAGAGCTTCAAAATCACATGTTTTTTCCAAATAATTCAAGACGTAATTTGAGAGTCTCCACACCTTTTAGCTAGTTAATTGCTACAAGATTTTGCATGCATCTTTGCCTCTGTAAAGTTTATTATATATAAAATACAAGCTGTATTGAATCGACAAGTCTAAAACCCAAAGCCTGGATTATTATACGATATCAATTTTCCCATCTCATCTTTGAGAGAGTCTCAGAGATCCATCGGAATCCAACGAATTCCATAACAAAACCAACCTACCAACGACAACGCATAGCAATCCAAGGACATGACAACGACAACGTGAATTCAGCTATTCAGCATTATCTTCTTCTTCATCGCTACAAACATCAGTCAATCTCGGAATCTCTTGACAAACTGCCTTATATAAAAATCGCGCCTTTTTCTCCACCTACTTACTCAATAGACAAGCAAAGGAGATAATTAAAAGTATTGCCTTAATTGAAGCAGAGACAAGAAGTAGCTCTAAAACTTTAGTTTTAAAGAAGTACAAAAATAATGCCGGCGAAAGGAGATCCATAGCAACAATCCAAAAGGCCGCCATATTGAAATTTTCATTTCAATTTCGCATTGACAAAGACCATGAACGGTCGAAACGTCTGCGTCAAGTACGTATTTTCCCTAAAACTGTGCCTTTTAACCTTCAGAACGTTGTTTTGACTTTGACTTACAAAAATAATGCTAGACTTTGGTGCCGTTCAGAAATATTTTATTACTTTCCAAGTCCAAGCATCAGATAAACTCATATCTAAACAAGATTTTTTCAAGTGTCATTCGATCAATTGGAATAACTGTATCACGACCCCTATTATCGCCTCAAAAATTCCCTCAAACAACATTAATAGCGCACGCTGCGCTGCGCTCCCCATTCAGCTCATTCAGCGTCTGCCTCTCTGCTCCCTCTCACTCGCTTTCGCATTCAGTCAGCTTTCAATAATGCCCATCAAAAATCCACACACATTTATATATTCAGCAACCGCACAAACAGTTTCAGCCAGATTGAACACAGGACTCAAGTCAAGACCTTAACAACATGCTGACATTTCCAAGCATCCGCTTCATGATCATCATCAACTTCAACTCTTCTTCTTCTTCTTCTCTTTCTCTCTTCTCCTTTTCACATTTCATCATCTAACTCAACGACCACACGGCGCCCCGCGCGCCTAATATTACGCGCATCACCCTTTGAATCCTTGCTTCTTCTTCTACTCTTTTCCATTATGTATCTTCCCATATCGAAACAAACTACATAAACACACACACATCTTTCCCGTTCCCCAACGACATGATCATCATCATCAAAGTTCGTCGTTCTTTGCATCCTTCAGTCACTGCTTTACTTTTACGTCCTTTGTTCCACTCATCCTCAGACATAAATACATTAAACAGCAAATCACAAAACGACCGCACAACTAACACGCGGATGATACAATAGTTAACTGTACGAAAGTCGACTTGCTCACTTTGCCGTGACATGCATGCGAAATTGCCAAAGTTTATCCTGAAACATTTGATTTTAGGCTCCCAAATGTAGATGACGAATTAGATGGCGAATTTAGAACCATTCGGTCGGTCCTAGGTCAATTTCGCAACATCTGTTCGCTCCCTCTTCTTTTTCCCTATTCCGCCAACGCACCATAAGCTAATAAAAATATTTAATAATCATATTCCAAAAAGTTCCGTTAGTTTCCCCACAACCCTTTTGCCTTATGCTGAAAGCGACTGACTGACAGAACGGTCAACCTCCCAAGGCGGAATCAATTCACCGAGTAATTTTCCCCCCAACTTTTTTTCACCTTCCAACAACACTCAACAAAGTGAACAAAGTTTCCGTGTTCTTCTTTACTTGTGAATCTGGTTTATTACGGCGCACTGCATAGCTTTTGATCATCATCAAAGCAAGCGTTAAAGCGCAAATTGTTAACCCTTTGGCTGCAGCAGCTTCTGATAAAGCGACAAGACAAGAGAGATAACAATTTCTACAGTGCGACTTCCTCCTACACAATTATACACAACTCATTATCCGGTATGTGCATACTCGGTGTATATTTACTATACCCAATTTACTCGTCAAATATATACGCACGCGACCCCAACAAGGTACATATTCATTTGTACAAATGTAAATTTGTGTACCTGAAATCCAGGTGAGCAGGCAGAGCAATATGTATGTGACAGCGCCGTTTACTGTCAGCAAAAACCTACCACAAAAACATGGCTCGGGACTTAACCCAAATCACCTTTGCTTGATTGCTTTTCTACTGTTTCTACTATATACTGCGAGCGGTTGCATTCTGAAGGCCTACAGAAACAAGGATAACCGAGGAGTCAACACTGCTTTCTCTTCTACTGCAACAACTTTCGCTTTCTCCAGGCAACAGCGCAGCGTCGGGCTACTGCTTTCTCTTGCAGTAAAAGTTGGTTGTGGACACACAATTCCAGTGGCAGTATAGCGTTTGTGTCTTGTTCCCTGTCGTCCTTCCGCCCCTCGGCCATTATTTACTCTTCACTTGCTAATTACGCTATCCTCCTCACCTCCAATCACCACTAATTGTGTCAGTCAACAAGCCACTTATCCGCCTTCAAAAAGAACCACGCGGTTTATTTCTAGATTTAAAAAAGGTTGCAAATATTCTTTGGAAACTAAAAAAATGTACAGAAATGCATCAGCATTCGTCCCTGGCACCTTTAATCACAACAGGTAAATTGTACGCCTTTTTCCTCTCTCTTCATAGCTTGGCGTATATATACAATGTGTGCTTGTCGTCCTAGTTTCATTCCCCGTTTGGCGCAATGCAATTCTAAATTCCCTCTCTCACTCACCCACGACAACAATAACAAAGTTTCTCTCTCTCTCCTCGCTCACCTGGCTAATTAATTAGCTGTTAATCAGCGGTGCTGATTCAGCGCTCGCTCACTTTGAGAAAAGTAGATTGCTGTTTTGTGTGTGTGTACTAATCTGGATTCATCATGCAATCTGTCACCAACTTTTGGGTTGGCACCAACTTGGAACATTTCTATTGCATATGTAACAGACAGATCATCTTCTTCTAGAGTCGCTTAGTATTCTTCGCTTACTGAACTGAAAATGTGCTACATATCCTCATCAGTTTCGTCTCCTGTTTTCACATCTTATTTTACACTCGGAAGAAATAGAAAAAGGCTGCATTCCACCCGGAATCCTCCTTTCAATGAGAACAAGAAGAAGAAGAAGAGGTTAAACTGTAAAAACTTTTGCGCTGAAATTCCCCTAGTGAAATGCATAATAGTCGCTTCTCGATCCGTTATATATAACCAACACTTGATATACATTTTCGTCTTTGCCTTCGTCTCTCATCATCATCAGTATGAAACAGATTCGGGAAACTTTTCCCTTCTTCTTCTTTACGTCTTTACACATTTCCATCTTCTTCTCTCACTCTTTTCAACCTTTTCCACTGTATCTTCCCCATGTACTTACTTTACTTGTATTTATGTATTTATGTATTTACTTGTACCTTCAAAATCTGTCTCGTCCTGTACCAAAACTAAAGCTCACTAAACTGAATTCATTGGTTCAAACTTCATTTTTGCATCAAAACGGCACCTGAATCTTACATAGATTTCAAAATCGTGAAGCTTTGAACCAAGAAAGTAGGAGAACCAAATAATACCGAAGATTTCAAGCAGCTTTATGCAAGTCTTACTGAAGAATCCATGAAGGATTCTTCACATTAAAATACTTGCTTTTTTCACAAATACCATCTGTCAATGCACCTCAGCAATGTGTTTATACAAGGAACACAACTCGTTGGTATCAACTTCTACTCCTCTCTCGAGAGTTGGCTCACAGTGAGCCCAAGCTCCTCATCATCTCCAAAATCTCATCTCTCTCTTCATTCATCACCTTTTAACCATCATCTCCACCACCAAGACAAGACACCAGGCACATGGCACAATAATAACTGCACAATGTTGCCTGCGCACTGCGCAATGTCCTTTTGCAAGGGATACTGACTGCAGGTTCTTAGTCCCTTGAATGTATCACGACAAGAGTGACAACAATCAACCAACCAACCAGACAGCGTGTATTTGTTGGACACAAGGGATCGTGTACGGAAACTAACATATTAAACTAACCAACAATACGGTGATAGATAGTAAACACTCTGTACGTATCAGCTTTGCTTTGAGTCAGTGAATCTTGGTTCACTTTAGGTTCCCCTATTCTTATCTCCATGTCATTATTATTGCCTGTCTGCCTACTACTCTCAGACTCACTTACAGCAAGAAGACCTCCCCATCCAAAATCCATAACACAAAGCGGAATATAAAATATCCTCCTACTTCTCCTCTTGCTTGGTTTCCCCTTTTCTGGTCCTCCTGCTAGTTCCTGGTCCATTGAAACAGCTCCCTTTTCGATGCCCTTCAAACCTTTTGCCTTGCACCGACTCCGTCCCAGACCTGAGTCACACACTGGATCAACTACTGTCTTTGTTACAATTTTTCCGCATTCTACATCATCATCCCCCCTACAAGCCATAAGGGCTATTAACCATATAATCATTTTTATTGCGACACAAAAAAGTGTGGGGAAACGAGACTTTTCTCACGTTCGGCCCGCGAAATCAATACAACTCGTTTAGCGAAACTCTTTCTTCTGGTTGGATTTACAAGTCAAATCTAAAAAGAGAAGAACTATAGGAGATTACATACCTTTTTCCTCTCTTCGCGAAGCCGGTACTTTGCAGTAAACATGGAGGGTCTTCTGCTATTTGCGGAACAAATTCCTCCAAAGATTGACGTTGTCGATCCGGAGGTTACACTGCACGCTGACATTTTGTTGGCCTCTCCGTCAACTTGACAACAACTTGATTCGAATAAAGAAGATGGAGGATCCAATGAAGAAGAATATGCTGCACAACTGGTGTCTCCACAGGCCCAGCTCTCCAACGATGAGTCAATCGATCGTCGGCCAATCAAACAGGGTATGTCGGCATCACCTCCTCCGAATAATGAGGATGGAGCTGTAACACATAAAAAATACAATGTTTCTTAAGTTTAATAATAAAATTAACTAATTAAAACTATATTAACCTCTAATCAACAACTTGTTAAGAATCACAAATTAGTATGCGCCCACTGCATACGAAAGGATGCATAATCAACACCATAAACGGCCGATGCTCTGCTACTGGTCTCGCGCTTTATATGCTGCATTACTAAATAGCAGGAGCAACATCTTTCCTTGTTGTTCTTGTGTCCTCAAGTATGTAAGTATCCTTGCACAATACAGTAGTGTAACATTTAGCCTACTTTCATCCCATGTAAAATGGCCGTTTACTATTCTTAACAAAGGTGCCTTTTCAGTCAGTTGTTGACGTTTGGTGCTTAGCTCTTAGAAAATTAATCTCTACTCATAAACCAATCACGGCCTAATGACACTCAATCTCATCCATCGCTTCTTCCAACACCAGACCAGTCAACTCAAGATCATCTTAACAACAACCTTTTCCTTATCTTCCTTCCTGACTTTTTCCATTTTTCTCTCAATTTCTGTCAACGAACGTTAGCTAGCTGCCTTATCGATTCTCCCCCATGTTTCGATACACAAACACCACAATGTACTATATTCCCTATCATTGGTTTGTGTGTACTTTGTGTAGATAAAGAGCCATAATCGCATTTTTCAGTCTACACTCTTGTTGTGTATACACCAGCCTTGAAAGTTTGCTAAAACAATAAGTCTGGCTGACATGAACATTATCCAAACCACATGATTTAAACAGACCAACCGCCAAAGTGCAGGTTGCACCTCTTGTAAAAAACTTTTCTCTTTTTACCCTAAATTCGCTCGCCCAGCCCTTCCGAATACAACAACAGACATTTACAAACAATAGCCGCGGCTACAAAGTCCACATAAAGTCTGCATGCAGTTTTGCCATTATTCGCAACATTTGTCTTGTTGTTCTGCTCTCCTCCCTCCGTCATCGTTGTTTGGCTTCTTCTCTCGCCCAATATTGTGCGCCTCTCTCTTTGACTGAGTTCGCTTTGTGGTCTCCCACAGCTGACACATTTTCGCAATTCTGCCGCCGTCGTCTCTTCCATCAACCTCAGCTACGTACGTACGTGGTTGAATGAATGGGCAAAAAGCTATTCCAACATTTACCAAATACATGCAAGCTAATTTAACAACGACGTTATCATCTACAACGATAATTCTATGAAGCGAGACCATAGAGGCTTTGCTATGAGCCATCAATCAATCTCCATTTCCAGCCGCTCCTCATCGGTTAACCTTAGCAACGACCGAGAGGATATGTGACTCAAGAATTCGCTTGAACTAGGAGGTTGTAAGCGATTAATCATCACAACAAGCATATTATTATTATGTGAGAGTCAAAGTCGACAAGTGACACACACAACTTTTTCCTTATCCGCAGCGGAATAAGCGACAAAAATCAATTTGGACCAAAATAGACGGTAATCCGGTAAATTATCCTTTACTGGATAAACGTTTCTTGCTGTACGTCAAGTGACTGGTTAAGGCTACTGGAAACGACTCGTCATCTTCAACCAGTAAAATGTAAGGAGGAGATATTAGCCCAGAAAATTCCGGTTGGCTCATCATCACGCGCGCTTTAGTGGCTTTAGAGTGCATGAAACAGTAAAGAAAGGAGATGACAAAAACTGCGTAAATCGTAATTACGTCATTGACTGCTTCTGGCCGCTACGTAAAATACACAATAACAACAACATGGCGATAGAAGCTCGCGAGTCAAGAATTTGCTGGCTTCAACCCTTTACAAAGAATCCAAGGCTTTACAAGACACAATTAATACCATAATCACGTCAATTAGGTTTTGCAAAGTCTCCCTTCACTTTTACTACGAAGCCTCTCAATTCACTTGTTCTTGTTCGTCTTCTTTCTGGCACACGCCCATTAAACTTCCTCCACTTTTCGTACTCTCAAGTGCTAACCTAACACATGTTTTTCAAATGTTTCTTGATATTTTTTTTCACACTGGTAAACCAAACAAACGACAGGATTCACCTTTGACCTGAGGAGCGAGCGCCTCTTGATGATTTTGTAAACAAGCTAAACTACTGGAGATGGAGACAAAGAAAAGTGTAATTGCTGCTGCTCCGTTACCTTTTGTTAGGATCCAACCCAAAAGTTTTTGGGTATAAAAATGTTTATATTGTCACGTAACCATAAACTGTGCTCGTTTCACAAAAGATTCAAGGCTAGAATCGAGTTATACTAAAACAGTAAACAAACTTTTTGACAACCACAACAACTGCACTTTGGCTTTGCAAAAAATATTCGTTGCCACAGTTACTAAAAGACACTTGAGGTAACTTTTTCACTTTCCAAATATTGGACGTTCTTTGTCTATTGCGGCACCTGACTGGAAGCGTACTTGGGTGAAAGCAGGAGCAGGAGCGACGCGAACCAACCTCCTTTCCTCTCAACGTCCAACAGTCAACTGATTTCACTCCTGGCCCTGAACTACATGTTAAGGAATAGCAGCTGTGGGAAGGCAAGTCGGAGCAGCTGATGATAGCATAGAAGGAGCACAAGTTAGGTTAGGTTCCTCTCACCTACTCTCTGTTGCTGCCGCATTATATTCACTCTCTCTCTCTCGCTTATCATGTTCGTCTCCTTCCTAAGCTAACCTAACCTTTAGTGCATCTTATAGCGGCTCATGTTGGAACAGCAAAAGGACTCCTACCGCGATGAATACAGCTTGTATGAAATTACGCTCAAAACCCATATAAACCAACACATTCAATTTACTTGGGATCCTGCTACTCAGTCTGTGAACATACGCATAGACTGGGAAAACTCTCGCTAATAGCCCTTACAATAGGGGGACGGTCGCCTTCCTTCCTTAATGTCCGTTGACCGTATCAAGTCGATTATGACGGGCTTTTATGTATCAACTTCTTTGTTCTTTTTGAACGTTGTTTTTGGTAATCTGTTGATTACTGGTAAAATAGATAACTCTTTTTGAGGGTTTCAACGGCTTCTTCGGGTCTTTTTGAGTTACTCCGACAGTATGGTTCCAAATTTAGGAATTTGAAGTTGTATTGGTGGTGTCTGAATGGTATTGACAATAAAGCAAATCAAATCGAATTAGCTAATCTTTCGCAAGCTCGTACCAAGTAAAATTAGCGGTGTTCAAGCTCTAGATGATTATAGGAGCTCCAAAAACTGCGGATTTGAGCTCACTCCCCCTCGCGGTAGATTTGGGAGACAAAAGTCCAATAAATGTTGCTGGTTGCTCTCTAGTTTTTGCGCTCCAGCCTTTGACTTTGGACACATTTCCGTATGCTGGTCTAATGTACATGTTCAATCTAAAAGTTGTCGCCAAAACTTTCTTCAACAAGTCCAAGTCTCCTCGTTTTCTTCTTGCTATACCCATGTCTTTTCCATGCTTCGAAAACTGTGGAAACGGACAAGAAAATTTCTCTCAACTCTTTGGCTCTCTACAAACATGTCATCTTAACGCCGCATTATATTTCACATTTACTCCAGTCTTCCAGAACGCCACCAATTCAGCCACAATTTCTGGCGACTTTATATAAACTACCAAAGTCCAGTAAGCGAAGAAGCAAGAAGGAGTGACTTTTACTTTAATGCTTTTGAATGCACATGTAGCTTAGAAATCTCTTCAACTTTCCTCATCTTGTCGACGGTTTTTGGTGGTTGCTGCTACTGCTGCTTCACTACGGAATTGCAACTCGGAAATATATATTCTTTTTTCTCTGTTTCTTTTGTGGTTGAAATCTCTTCTTTTTCCTTGGTCTGCCCCTCCACTTTTCCCCAACTTTGCAGTACACACAAGACGGATCTACATAGCAGACTGTACTATTTTTAACGTTTCGGAGAAGTTACTGAATCACTCTTTTTCTCTAGAATATATATACACAAGTGTACATAGTTTAGAAGAGGGAAAGGCAGCTATTTTGCTGGTATCTAAAAGTCAGTCAGTCAGTATTCAGCGCTTGCCTTCACAAAGCCAGCACGTTAAAGTATCGTATCGACCGAGAAAGAAAACTCTTTCCATATCAAAAGAGTTGGGGAAGAAGAAGAAGAATATTATTCACCAAACCAACATCTTTTGTCACACAAGCAGAGCCGATTACCCCTATAAAAGTACATACATTTGACAAAATTAAACCTTTTTCTTTCTTGGGCGAGCAAGAATTTTTCCATTTCCTCTAGAAATCCAGAATCTTGTTCAGAATCAGTAATAGGAAGGGAAAGAAAGCGTTTGATTTGCCCATGTCCGTTTATATTATTTTCTCCTATTCCTGTCAACTCAAGAACGGAGTAATTTCGCGCCGAAGTTTTTTCGCAAACTTGTAATTACATGCTTAAACAGCAGTAAAGTTTTTGCGAAAAAGTTACAAAGAAATTCTATTGCTTCTTCAGGTAAAGAAGTTGCATTTTCCCGCTAACGAAGTCAAAAAGCGTCACTGTTGCCACGGTAAACCCCCAAATTGGAGGCAGCTGAGTGAGGCTACTAAAGAAGCCACTTACGAAAAGAGTCCTTGTTCGTTGATCATGAAACCGCCATTTACTTTTGGCGCTAAAACCGCTAGAATCTATGACTCTAGTTTCTAGCTTTCTCCATTCTCATCATGAGACCAAAGCAGACACCTTGCCTTAGAGGCTGCAAAAACTTTGTTCTATGGCTCCTTCAACTTTCTCAGAGTTTTGCAGCGCGGGAAGCAACTCTATGACTCGACGCTGCCTCCTCTGCCTCTGCCTACTTGTAATTCATTCCAAACTTTGTCTCAACTCCTGCTCGTCGAGTGCATGAATTTGTAAAACTTTTGACAAAATTTCAATTTTCCTATCAAAACCATAAATTCCAGCGGCGGACACTTTCTCCTCCTTCTTTTGCCTTCAACTCGACTCTAACTCATAGGTCTCACTTACTTTTACTCTCACCTTTTCCTCCTCCTCATCCTCCTCTTACTCTCACCCTCTACTTCAAGTTTATTATCTCGCAGGGCGAGTGTGCCATACTGTGTACATTGTGTATGTACAACAAGGCTACACTCTCACACTTACACGCCCATTTCGACGACCCTTTAAACCTGCCGGTTTACAAAGTACGTTTACACATTACAAAGTTGGTTGTTGAGTCTGGTCCCAGAATATAAATTCTCATAAGTCTACATAGGACGGCTATAAGCTATTTGCCCGAGGATTTATTTATACACGCCACACACACCACCATCGCACATTATTACATCAACTCCTCTTCATCTCGCTACATTTTATACCTTAATGTCCCCATTTCCTCTACCTGTCCGCATTGCTGAGTGTTGAAATTCTCTTGTTTCTGCAGCATTGAATGGGGACTGACTGAGAGTATTTATGAATTTGACGGAATGTTTGTGAAAACAACAAAGTTGGAGCCTTTCAATAAAGAAGGTTTGACTCAAAGTTAGCCATTGATTGCCTCAGGTGGATGAGTAGTTTGGATGGAACCTGTCACGACCATCTGTAGCTTGTTTCAGGTCATACAAAATGTATTACAAGGGATAAGATTTACGACAAACGACACTTTTGCAGGTAAATCCTCCTGGAGACAAATGATTTTTGCTGGGTCCAGGTCCAAGTAATGGCGATACAAAGGTTTAGAAAAAGAGAAGCTTCTACTGTTGGTGCTATTATGTATATATACAGAAAGTTTTGTCCCTGTGTATTATCTCGTATATAAGAAATTATATGTTTCCCCTCTTCTTCTTCTCATATGTCACATGTATTGGAGCTCGGACAGACTTTACAGACACACATACAATGAACGCTGTCTACACACGCAACACTGACTGACTGCACGAAGAGCAAATAAAAATCCTCGCCAAAGCGGGCATTTCTGCTGTTACCCGCTCGGTCAAATCTTGCTTTTGTAAAGCAGGGAAACTAAAATGTGTAAGCAAAATAGGCGAACAAGCGAGAATCATCGATCGCCTCATTTCACAGTTTGCCGTGTGTGTATTCATAATGCTTTTGGCTTCGTCTCGATTTACTTTGGAACGATTTGAGTATCTTATCAGGCGTGTTAAAATGTAGGATTTATCTCGCTTGCTTTCTGTCTTGTGACGTCTAGATGTTATTTGGTGTACATACAAATACATACAGAGCTCGTCATAAACAAAGGTCAGAGTCATCCTCATTAATAACTCATTAGGATGCCCTGGATAATTTCATCACCTACCGACGACCGCAGCGCCACTCACTCACAACTGAAAATAACATTCACGACAAAATATAAACAGATATATTATACAGGCTTTGGAGTGAATCCTATGGATTAGGGCGCCTGATTGAAACCGGAGCTATCAATGCCATCTTTGTTGAACAGCCTGTATTTACTTTCACCATTTCAGCAGCTTTCAATGGGGAGACGACATGGATACACATACATGAACATACAAAAACCCATAAATTTTTTATAGGCCGCCAGTCAGCTCACTTTTAAAAGAGCGCCCTCTGGCAAAGCTTGTGGCAAACTGACGTTTCATTCCCTCCCATTTGCACTCGAGACATTGCCATAAAAAGTACATTTCCGCTCCATGACCTTCCTCCTACTTGTTTATACTTACTGCTGGGAGCTTTTTGCTGTGCCCTTATGTTTTTACGCCCAATTGTTTTTGACGGCGGCTCGTTTCTTGAAAATAACAACAACAACATAAGGCTTATTAACCATGTCCGAACATATATTTGCGCACATCGATCCAAAGACAGGACCAAGTCAAGGTTCCAAGGTTTGTGGAACACGTAAAAGAATATATGACATCTAACAACGAAATTGTTACCACATGCCCGGACAGGTAACATGTACATATGTACTTAATTTTGTGTACCAACCAATCAAGCACCCGAACCTACCTTGGCGAAAAGCGACGGCTTCTAGACTTCGACCCCGAAACCTCATTTTTCAGAGTGCAGCTTGCGAAATGGATGGGTATCATGGAACGCGACGGCGATTGTGTATGTAACTACATACATGTAGTAAGCGTGAGAGTAAGCGTTACAACATTTCTACGGACTCAAGAGAGGCGAAAAGAGTGAAAGCTGTTACAAGAAATTCGGACCTACTCGAAGTGCCATGTTAGCTGATAGCTGGTCGCCGAGTACAAGCTACTTGAATTGAAGGCCACTTAGACGTGTGTGTAATTGACTCTTCTTTTTTCTAGTCTCCTGGTGGAGGAACCAGTCAAAAAAAATGCGGGAGTTTTGGAACTCTGGATTCCTTGATGTATGATTTTGATGCCTTCAGGCTAAAGGTATATAAATCTTTCCACCAAAACTTACTGAAACTTCATAAGCATCATCGCGCTTTCAGGCTGCTGAAGCATTGAGCTTCAACGTGGAACCAGAATAGAATCTCATTACACTAATTATTTTCTCATAGCCACTGACTAACTGACTGAGAAGCCAAATCCGATTTAATACCATTAAAAATATACCGATCAAGCAAGGCCTCCTTGAGCCCGCGATCGCAGCGCCCTCCTACACACACTCTCCCCGCCTCAGCGACTCGCTTTCACCACCTCAATAGTCCAATTCGCCACAGTCAATTTGCTATCCGGCGGCGCTCCATCAATCTCGCGGGCTTTTATATACACTGCCGTAAACAAGCTATACACAGAAAGTATCAACTTTTTTCACCTACTTTTCCTTCCGCCACTACTGTATTTACTCCAGTCTGCTGGGACCTTCACTTTCCAGTCGCGGGACCACATGACATCAAGACTGTCAATAAAACTTGTCCTAAATTCATACGCTGCTTGTCACCAGACTCTCACTGTGTTATAGTTTTCGCAAAAATGTTCGTGGGCGCCTAAAAACCTTGCCCTCCTGCCGTTAAATACGCGTTCCAATGGCTTCCCGCCACACGGTTACATACGCCTAACCGCAGAGTCGTTATATAAGGCTGTACGCCCAGCCAACTCTATCAAATAACTCCGCCCACGCATACAGTTATATGCACACACCTGCTAATTATTACTTGACACCATCCGACACAAATACATACTGGAATCCCCTCTCTCTCTCAACCGTTTATGCATACAATATAAATAAATCACCGATTCTCATGAATCACAATTATAACTTGTAATACCCGCCAAATAGAAGACCAACACATGAATCATCTCCTGCCACATAACTCACCCGACGACTTAATAACAAAATACAACAACAACAAAGTAGACCAAAGCCCCGCTTACGTACATATGAATCCGAAGCGCGGGTAATTTTAACCTTGTTAAAGTGCGTTTTAGTAAGCAAACATTAAACAACTTTCTCTTTTCCCGGAAAACGAGTTCAAGGAAAGTCTAAAGACTATTCACTTGTCCTCGGCAACCCGCATATGTTTCCATTGTAATTTCCCCACATTAACACGTGAAAAACTTAAGCAAGTTAAAGTTGTGTCGTCTGAATTACAGTAAATTATGTAGTCGCAATTCGTACACGCATTTCTTCAAAGCCTATGACTATGACTTTGTCCCCATATGCACGGCATTAGTATGCCGCATAACCCAAGAAAACATCCACAAAATACAAAGTATATATATCCAACACGACAAATGAAATAAGCAACCAATTTCCCGCAGTCATTTGTTTCTCTCAAAACAAGAAACGCTTTCTTCCGCACACACACACATTGAAAAACACACAAGTAACACACGCCATCAGAATCTGCTTTCTCCCAACGCATAAAAGTCTTGGTTTTTCTCCATAAGCTACGTTGTACGTAGTACTTACTGCGTACGTCTACTTACCCACGCAATAGCAACACCCAGACAGTTTGTCGTTCGTGAACCAACTTAACTTTCTCCTTGTATATGCGTTTTTCAGTTGCGTCCGTCCCTCCACTTGAACATTTTCCATGTATTTTTATTTAGACATACAAAACCCTATGTTTTTTCCACCCACACCTTGTTAAATTTACCCTTTTCTCTCCCACCCACACTACTCTGAAACAAGGCAAAAAAAATTCATAGTCTTTTGTCTCTATTCATTCCTGGAAGGCTTGATACAAAAGTCAAGCCTTTTGCAACAATGTAACAACAATCTACTTAATTACACTTGTCTCCGCGGAACGACGACTCAATTACTTAATCACACACCCTCTCAGCCATAGGCTTTTGAAACAACTACAAGTTGAAGCCGTTCAAGTGGCGACGCGAGGAAAGCCGTATATATAGCACTTGAAAAGAGAGCCGTTTCTGCTCACCATACAAAATACAAAGCGCACCTCGCAACTCTCTCGCTCTCACCTGTCCACCTAATTACATGACGTTAATTCCATCAAGCTTTATGAGGGCGACCGTGTGGTGTGGCGGCGCGCTTCATTATTCCTTTTCCCGCTCCTCAATTACATGATATTAAAGCACATTATCTATGAGCTTAAGCTCTAATAATACTCGTTGGCGCGCTTTACTTTCTCTCCGAGTTTTTCCACTACTTTCTGTAGAGAACAGCTGCTCATTTGATTTCTTTTCTTGTTTGGCTATTGTACAAGGTTTTGGCTTTACTTGTTAGCCTTTTCTCGTCGTCGTCTTCTTCTTGTTTCTCGACCCCAGAGTAAGGAGCGGATATAACAAAAACCGACGAGGACCAGACAACCGTGTGGCTCCACAACAGGAACGAAGGAAGAAGACGAAGAAGAGAGTGAAAGCAAGGACGTTCTTTACCTATCTATCGATCTGTGCCCCCTGGTGGAGCACCGTGGAACTATACGGGAACAGTGTCTCGTCGTCGTCCGCTTTTCTCTGTGTCCTTTTGTAAGTGTGGCTGTATAGTGAATTCCAGCTGCCGCTTCGGCTTACCCGCTTGACTCGCTTGTACAAAACCAACTGCAAAACTCCATCAAAAGCAACCAAACGCAAACTTTTCCAACGATTTGCTTTCCCGTATAGAATATGTAGGGTAGGAAATGGAGATGGAAAGTAGCGTGTAGAAGGTTAGAAAGTGGTCGAGATTCCACCCGCTCTTCTTCTTCTCTTCAACAGTCAAGTCTTCACTTACACTTACTATGAATGCTTCCCCTTGTTGTATTTCCGACAAATCTACCTTTTACGTATTTTAATACAGGGGAAGGAAGAGGGCCAGAGGTATGCATTTTCAGTTTCCAGATGTGCTGGGCGAAGCGTGTAATATACACAACAACAACTGGTCTTCCGCATCAAAATTTTCTACAACAACTTTCTCCATATAAACAAACAACATTGGAAGGGAAAATGAGATGTGGAGCTGCTGGTGGTGGCCGAATGAAAAAAAAGACATGCATGTTTTACATGGAAAAGATGCTAACCGCAGTGTATGAAGTTTGGGATTTAAAGATTGATTTGATGGGAAAAGAGAGAATTTTGCAAGACTTTGGTGCCGTTTGGCGTAATATTTACTTTAGGTGATTCGACCAGCAGTTGGATCAGTTGGTGCTGGTGCTTCAGTACTTCATCATAATCTTTACAGGGAATTTTAATTTAACGAAGGCAGATCCTTCAAAGTCAATTGGAGTTTTTTAACAAAAAAAATCTTACTTAGATTAATTTGTGAAGTTGAGATACTCACAGCTAATTTTTGTTTCATTTGCTAACTTGAAGGAATCGTCTCGTCGGTTCAAAGCCAATTAGCGCCGAGGACAATACGTTAGTTACAACTTGTCAACGAAAAGAAGAACAAAGACAATCCTTAGCCGGCATTTCCTTATAGTTGCTTCCGTCTTTACAAAAATTCTATATAGCTTTCAAGCTTTCTTCCCTTATGTCTGGATTTTGTATACAACTTTGATCATTAATTACTGTTGTAAGTAAGCTTTTATTGCGACTTCCTTAAATTCCTCGACGCTTTTGATCAAGTGTCCCCGTTCTTCTTGGACGGAGTGTTTAATAAAATTCTAGGCGCTTTGCATCCCTTTTTTGTCGACCAGCCCTTTGACACTGACCAAGACCCTTTGGCGCTCAGACGCTTTTGAAACACAGCATTATATGTAGGTGGTCTTTTCGGCTGTTATCTATGGAAGACCGTTTGACATTTACTCCCACTCGGTACAGAAGAAGCCTTAGGCTTCAAGCGTTGGAGGCTGAGCATTGACATTTCGGGCGACACAAGCGCCCCCTACGCTCTTTTACATAATAATGATATTACTATGACAACACTTCGTTAAAGGCGCATCTATTACATAACCTCAAAAAACCCGATACCTAAATCAAGATCCTGACACACGACAAGACTGTATCTCAATACCCGCCGCGTATTATGACAAAGGGCAACCCACACACCCACTCGTCGCCCCAAAGGCCGCAAAAATCCAAAATATATACGTACGTCTCACATGCTTTCTTTCAGCACTCGCTTAATTATCCCCAAAATCTGTCGCTCTTGGAGCACGTTCCAAAACAAGAGTCCATGATTCAAGATGACACCGAAACCTCCGAAACTGATGTCATCTCCTCCCGAATCTTGATTCTGTTTCATAGAATTAGCCTCCTTCTTCCTCCTTCTTCACAAGAACCTCGTCTTTTGTCTTGGCTTTGTATCTACTAATCAACCAAGTCCTCCTTCCTCTTCCTACACTTGGCCGCCATCTTGTCTGCAGTCTTCTTCAAGAAACCGTCTTCCATTGGAACCACTTGTCTTTTTGATCATCATCAGTCATTCATTTCATCTTCTTGTCCTACATGTCCATATGGTGGCCGAAAAGTGTGGCCTAAAAACAGCAACCCTTTGCTAGCTCCATGGAACCACGTGCTCCTTCCTACTTGCAAGTCTTGGTTTCTCTTGGTGCCCTATATTTTTTTTCCATAAAGACAACACCACTGAACCAAACATCTTTTCTTCCGCCCTCGCAATAATCCAAACGACGTACAAAACACCCGTCTTCACACTCTGTCTCTTTTCGGTTCTTCTTCGTTAATCGGTTCTTGGAAGAAGATCCACGTGCGTGCAAGTGCGTGCGGTACTTGAACGGTCTCCCTTGATGATATACTTGCCATCTGTCATGTCTTTTTCTTGTTCCTTCTCTCATATCTCTCGAAATATAACGTTGAGCTTGTTGAACTACCAGAACATACGCATTAACCCTCCGACAAAACTGTCGCCTTCTCCTCCTGCTCCGATTCGGGTTATTTGTCACACTACTTCCTGTCAGTACGGGACTTTACTTCCTCCCTGAATTCCGAATACCAAAAATGTTTCCTAAATAGTCGCAGTTCAAATCTGCCAAGATTAGATTACGTGAGAAAAACACTATTAGCTATCCATACGCTTTGCTTAATTTTCACCGTCATCACCGTATCATGTGAATAAATCGATTTCCACACACCAGCCATAGCCAACACTACATCTTTTATGCATGAGCAACAGCAAGCAACATAAGAAGAAGACCAAGAAGAAAAAGAATCTGTCGGGAAAGAAGCCGTCCAAAAGTAAAACTTGACTCGCTATTTTCTTACCCGCTTCTTACCCGCAACCAACAACAACGTTAATACTTACTTACTTTCCCACCGATTCCACATTTTCCCCATAGCCCGTAAGCTTTCCCTCACTTTTCTTTCTTCAGCCATCATGTAACACAATCTTCATCTCAACAAACCTTTTCACTCACTCACAAACTCTCGTATAATATTGCCTCTTCTTTTTCCTAGTCTTCGGTTGCTCTATTACGTATCCGTATAATACTATAACTTTTCCCTTAAACTGTCCTAGCCAAACTGAGAAAATATAGAAGAGAACCGAAACGGACCGCATTGTTCCCGCTAGTTTAAATCAGCATTTGTTTACTGTAATTAACCGCAAATTTTGCAGAAAGGCATCAAGTAATCAATAGCGTAATTAACTCTCTGATTGTGTAATCAACTAAATTAACCTTCAATTATCTAACCTTGGACGGAATTTTTCAAGAATCCAAAGCCTTACCGATGTGTGTCTGAATTTTGTCTGAACAATTTCACGTGTATATTTATTATCCGGTAAACTTGGTCCCACTCCAATTCCAATTTCTCCATAAGACACAACAGCAACACAACACACACTTTTCTTCGTCCACATTACATTTTGCCTTCATTTCTTATGCATGTTTCCACGCTTTCTCTCTCTTCTCTCTCTTTTCTTTCTCTAGCTTTATTGAGCTTCATTCTGCCTTCCTTCGTCGCCACTTACATGTATACGAGCCATCAAATAATTTTCTAAACTTTTCACCCTTTCTTTCTTGTTCGCTCTTTCTCTTTTTCCTAGAGTCGCTTGCTTTGCTTCCATGTATATTTTTTTGTGTATAGGAAACAGTGTGGAAAAACAAGCAGTGCTGCGACTCTGCCGCCACAACTACTTACTCGTTTCCACTTCACCGTCTGTCACCATATTACGTATGAATTCACATATACTTGAACTTATATAACAACCAACCAACAGCTAGCAAACAAACAACTAAACGGAACATAATTCACATGAACATATTAGAGAAAGGCCTTCGTTTCTTGCTCGTACATGTCATGGATTTCGGGATATTTTCTAAGCCTGACTCCGGCTCAGAAACTTTGCTCTAAAACCACTAAACGGTGAGGTCTCGTTACAAATTCGTATCCTACATGATCGGCCTTTCCTTAGGTTTTCGCACCGACGGCTGGGATCCGAACCGAATACAAAGTATCACCTCATCAGATCATCTCGCCTCCACCACCACAAACATATGCTTGTTGAACGTATCCTTTCTGTATGTACTTCTTGGTACTGCTCCACAAGTTAAAATACAAGTTGGTTGGTTTGGTGCTCCGACTGTGTGTCCAATTTCCGAAATGTTCTCTGGCTTTCTCTCTCTCTGCCGGGTAGTATATATTACCCGGGTAATCTCGAGCGGTTCTCGAAAGCACCCTCTTCCTTTCATCTTGTTGAGAGTTTACCACCGAAATCGGGGGGTTCTTTGTCTTTGGCGGGGATTCCGAGACCTGACTGTAGCGGATGTACCGGCTTTCTCGCCGCATCTCCTTCTCGGAACTCGGCTGACTTTCCCTAATGTGTATGGTAGTGGAGAAGAAGAACACATAATTTTATATTCAGCTCAGCCCACTGTCAAAATCTGTTTCTTTTTCCACTTTCTTCTGCTGCTGACTCCACAGCAGCGCTATAACGTCACACAACTGCAACGGTGGTCGATGGCGGGTAAAAACCGATTTGGTTGTTCCACTCAACTGCTCGTAGGATCTCTCTGACTCTTAACGCGTAGTATATGATAAGACTTGAACGCTAATTAGATTTGGGAGGAGGAGCCACAAAGGCAAAGGTCAATTAAGAGCTAATCGAGTGAAATATCTCAACTGACCTTGAGACGAAGTGACGGTGTGGGATGTTGAAGAAGAAGCGGAAGCGGCTGCAGCACTTGTAGAGCCGAGGAGGTCAGTCCATGGAGTTTGTTCTTGCTCTGAGGACGCTGACGGTGCTGCTGTCAGAAACGGGTAGGAGGTGCACTGCTGCGCTTTCTCAAAGTCAGCCAAGTGGTCTTGGAATTCACCGCATGGCATCTTGAAAGATTGAGATGAAGTTGTTGTCGATTGGTTATGGTGTTCAAACAGTTGGATAGGAACAAGTATTTGGAGAATGTGAGGAGGAACAATCCAACTGTTGTTGGATAATGATATGATTGGTTGATGATGATGATGATAATATGCCCTGAGGAAGAAGAAAAAACATGGGTTAGGAAATATTTTTGGGGTTGACACGCAATCGGTAATTGATCAATGGTCCAGATAAAATTACACAAGGCGAAGGCTATCATTAGGTCGATATCAGAGTAAAGTCTTAATCCTTGCAATACAGACACTTGGATTAAGACACTGAAGAGGAATTTTCAGGTTTGGCACTTACCTTTGGAAATGGTCAAGATTATGATACCCGGATTTCCATGATTGTTGTGGAGGAGGGTTCCCGCAACTACTGTAAAGAAACAAGGAGGTTGAACAGTTGTATGATCAGTGACCATCCGCTATGGCTTTACTCGTGAAAGAAGCTTACACGGATTTTCCAATTGTAATAGAGTGTATGGCGGGAGGTTGTTGTAGAATTGAGGGAAAGCAGAACAGGATTTTTTTGAAGAGCGTCAAAATACGGGCTCCGCTTCGGAAAGGAGTGAAAGCAGAACTGGAAAAGGTTTGGCATCCATGTGGTGCTTTAAACACGCTTATGTTTCCAGCGTCCCTCATCCAAGAGCGCGTTTTTCGTTTGCTTTCTTCATGTCTTCCGGAATATGGGAAGGAGATACGTATGTCTTTAGTATTGCAAGAAAGCAGCTCTGCGCTGTGATATTTTTACTGCAGACTGTACCCCATCTACTGGAAAGGCTTGTAGCTTTGCTTCCTCAACTTGTTTTCAAGTACTTGACCGGAGCTATTTCCTTGAATAAGCTTGAGAAAGGTCAAGATTTTTTACAATCACATCTAAAGGCACACTCTATGAGTTTGCAAACTTACAGCTTTATGATGTCACACACAGGGTAAGCTAAAAGAGATGGAGATGATACAAAGTGTCCTGGTATTTGAACACAGCGTTGTTTTTGCCATTTCTGCAGACTGCACGTGACCCTTCAAATCTCATCTCTCACAGTCAGTCAATGCATTTCCAATGTTTCTTTTATGCTATATAGACATTGTTTGAATGCATCTATAACTTGTGGTTTAAAATATCCGAGATGCTGCCAACTATTACGTCAGGCGTAGTTTTTATGCACGCATGTAACCGACATTTATATACAGTGAGAGCGCGAATCAACAACATCATCAAGTTATTCAGTGCACCTCAACATCGCATTCAAACCAATGCGTTCCCGACAATCTCCGTTACGGATGCATGGAATAGACGCCAAATCTAACCATATTCGCGTCCTGACACCGGTAGTGAACGCGCCCCGTAAATACCGCCAGTTTGCACAAAAGACTTTGGTGACTTGCACTTTAAGTTTAAGTTTGCCATGATCAGTGGTGTATTGCTAATTCTTCTGTGCCATTTCGATTCAATTGATTCAACTCATCAATAAACAATCAAAGTTGATTTCGTTTTCATATAATGCGTAAGCGTTAAACAGCCAACTGCCGTGTGTAATCCTTGGAGAAAGTGGAAGGCGATTTGATATTACTGAAACTTTGGAGATTTTTTCGTTGAACAAAACCTGTATTTTGGGTCACAATTTACAAAAGAAAGTAAGAATTTGCTTTTCAATCGAAAGATTGCATGGGCTTAGTTTTAATTGCGATTACGTTTGATGCAAAAACTAACAAATATTCTTTGGTCAAACAGTTATACAATGTCGTCTGAGCAAAAATTACAACTACCTACCTGCTTCGGAGTACCACCTCTGCATTCGTCCCGTGCTGAAGTAAAAAAACGTAGTCGGAAGCAAGCAAAAGAAATTCAGCAGTGTCATTTCATTGACAACAAAAAGATTAAATGGAAAATTGTGCAGCTAACTCTACAATGCAAGCACACGGGTACACTGGATGCGATGGGTGGGGAGTGGGTTGAAAAGGAAGAAAATATGTGGCGTCTCGAGCAAGTCATTAGTGAAATGATCATCCAACAAAGTCCTCGACAAAGTGTCACCACGTGCTACCGTCACGTACTGTTTCTCGGTGCCGAAAACATTGCTGTAACAACACACTATTTTCATCAACTGGCAAGGCAGTGCAACATCGACATAATGAAAGACAACGTTCCAAAAAATCTTGATGACCTTGTCGATGAAGTTTTTAAACTGCTTTCCGATCCCGGTCCAGTGCTTGTAATCTATAACAATCCTGAAGAGTACGACGCATATCCTTTGGAATATGGAATTGATGCTTTTGTACCGAGTCAGGTTGATCAAATAGACTTCATGGTGCTCATTCCGGATATTGTTGATATAACAAGTGCATCGCGGATGAAACGCTATGACAATGAAGTAGGCGAAAGGTGTACTACTGCTGACAAGTTCATGTTGTTACGTCCTTGTGTTCATAAACTTAAAGTGAATTATTGCCTCAAAGAGACGACAGAGCAACAAGAAGAATACGAACCGTTAGAAACATTGATAAATTTCATCGAAAACCACGATGCAGCCGAATTGGATAAAATTATGGATCTTCTGTTCCTGTTGTCATTGTTGTATCCAAACAATATCAGCAGAGGTTTTATCAATGCAGTTATCGGGTTCCACTGGCAAGACGATCTATTGATGATGTGGATGCGTTCTAAAGTAGAAGAATTGATTTGTAAGAAAATTCTAGTGGAGATAGAATCTACAAGTACAAGTTCTTCAATATACTGTTTCCAGCGAAGTTTACAAGTGTACATCCGAAGCAAGTATCCTAGTAGAAAAAGTCACCAAGACTCGTCGAATTTGACTACACCAGCAAAACGTTTGAACAAATTTTACCGTCTGCTTGATAAAGCTATTGAAAAGGAATCATTATCATTATTTGAATTTATTTCATCTAAATTGAATGACGACGGAGATGACCCAGCGTCTACATCTTTTATGATCACGGAAGCTGCCATGCACGAATCATGGCTTGCCACAATTGAAGAAATGAAAGACATTCCAGTCGACATCGGAACAGTTAGTGCTGCGTTATTAGATCGAGTAGTCGAATATGTTTACACCAAAGCCATAGGAGCCATTCATGTCCATCATCGCGACTATCCACTAGGCGAAGGGATCTACAAAGTATATAAAGGCTTCTTGCAACCGCTCGGCCGTAGGACCAGAAAAGAGGTTGCTGTAAAGTGCATTCCAAACACTCACGTTAAAAGTTTGGAAAGGGAAATTGAGACCCTTCTGCAACTGGATTCGCCATACATCGTTCGCTACTTCTGTAAAGAAACGGATGGAATGTATACTTATATCGCCATGCTCTTATGTGACCAGACACTTGGAGAATGGGTTGGAGAACAAGATGCGAAAAACTTTGATAATGATTTGCAGGACCTGCCGCAAAGGTAATTTACAGGAAGGCCAAATTAAATATACACTATGTATTCAATGGAAATAAGAATGTGCTAATTGATTTTCAGGTTCAAGTTTCTTCAGGACGCTTGCAAGGGTCTCGAGTACCTACATGAGAATAAGATCCGTCATCGCGACATCAAACCATCCAACATCCTCTTGAAGAAAACCGGCTCCGGTTCTGCTGCTTCTACAATAGCCAAGATTGCTGACTTCGGATTGTCTAAGCCGGTCCGTGGTGAAGATGTTACTGTCACTACAAGGTGGGACGTTGCTATACATGGCTCCAGAGGCTGTATCTGGACATACCACTTGTGCGACGGATATGTACTCGTTCGGCAAAACTTGCTACTTTGTGCTGTCTTGCGGAATTCAACCTCCTCCTAACTTTGCTGATTTGGACCGCTTCGATTTTGATTTTTACGGTGTGACCGAAGTTCTCAAAGCCCTAGTATCCACAGAACCTTCAAAACGCCCAACAGCCGTGGAACTTTTAAAACATCCAATGTTTTGGGTCGCCGAAAATGGGCAATGCAAGTTTGCCGACTTTGTAGTGAACCTGAGCATCGATTTCGGCAAGGCGGGAAAGAAAATGTCACCGTTCCATCTCAAGATGAGTGAGATACAACTGGACTGGGAGAATAAACTGAAGACAGAATACGTGGGACAAAATTTCGAAGCACTGATTGATTATCGTCCGGGACCAAAGCCAAGGATCAAGAGCAAACGGGTTGCTGCCAAAATGTCGAAAAA
>JAQGBJ010001225.1:0-25221 GCA_034698345.1 Sphaeridia pumilis | reverse complement strand
TAAACTAATGTAAATTACTGAATATAAAATGTCAAGGGTCAAGCGAATCGACCTGGCTTTTGAAGTGTCCAAGAAAAAGCCTTCAACTAGGCTCGCCGCTAAGTTCAAGTTGTAGAACCAGAGCAGTATTATAATTATTATTGGACAGAGACGCCGAAAAATATTATTGGATACACTCAGAGATTGGCTTTCTTTGTTCCACTTGTACATCCCAACGCGCATGCGATACATCGACGTAAAGTGAAGTTTGTAGAGAAAAAGTGTTTGTTTCGACAACATTTTGTCTCCTGAGGCCTACTTGAATGGAAAGGAATTTTGAAATAAAGATACAGTTGAAACTCGATCACCTGAAATATTGACCAACACAGAAATTGTCCGGCCTTTCTTCCAGAAGAGTAAGTAGATGGCAAAAAGCCATGAACTTCGATAACAATGCGATAACTTTTATTAGCAGTTTGCATTAATGACATTGTTTGGTCACCCTTATCCTATATTATATTAAATTTTATTTGGCTGCTTTCTGAAAAAGTGCCACGTACCTAATTACATGAATCGAGCTGATTATCATTAAACGTAAGAATATTGGTATTAATCAGATTAATATCAAATAACGTCTTTAATGTTCTAAAGGCTACATCGCCCTTAGCTCATTAATGAGGGATTCTGAATTATACAAAATCGCCGTTTTCGGATAGAGTGGAACATTACGGAAAATCAAGATTTATCGCATGACATTTCCGTCACAATAATGAGGTTTGTTATTATTAATTCATTTTTTTTCAGAAAAAAAGTTTATTTCCATTACTGCAATTAATGCAGCAATATACTGTTAATTGTCAAATTACTAGCTAACATGAACATGGTTAACGCTGTTGCTTTCTTAATTACAAAAACTGACCCGACCCAAATCCCTATTGGCCTCGTTGCCCGAATTTGCTTTTTCTCCAACAACGAGATGCCCTTAATCTTCAAACAGGACTGAAGTAACAGAGTCGATTCCGTTGTCAATTTGGCTTGCATCGGCAGCAACGAGAACATTGCAAGGATACAAGAGATTGTGACAACAGGGAAAATGACAAACAAGAATACTGGCAGCTTCTCACGCATTTTCACCATTCCATAACAACCAAATACCGCAAACAATATAATTTGCAAGCAGGAATTCGGCCACACAAATCCCGAGAGAGCTTGATTAGTGTACGTATTCAAAATTCGCATAACTCGAAAAGTCTCCAGGAGATACTTGACCTTTTCAACTCTGACGTGATTATCCGTTTGACCATTTGTCTCATTCGCTTTATGGTTAAAATAATGCAGCCAAAACGTCATGCATTGTGTCGGAGCTATTATAAGAAACATGCTCGTGAAAGACGCATAACATCCAAAGAGAATCGCCATAGCTTCAAAAAAGGCCCAAGCTGCTATCTTCCAGTCGCTTTTGTATTCTTCAGGAATAAATCGGTACATGTGTCGAGACGCTTCATGGTTGACGAGGAAAAAAGCCGCCATTACAGGAGGATAAAATCCTATTCCAAGGTAGAATATTGGCATTATTTCGCATCCATCCGACTTCGGTAGTTTGCCGTTTAGCTCCCGTTCTACACAGAACCTTAATTTTAAACCCTGAATTGATGATCGTCTTACCAGAATTTTTTGACTACCAGTGAAAGCGTTTGTACTGTACCTGTCAGTTGACTGTTAAATTTCAGTGTTTGAGTGATAACGTAGGCTGTTTCATGCCTAAGTCTGTAGTAAGCCATCGCCATGGCCCCTGCAGTATAATAACAACCTGCATACAAAATATCGAGGGTCAGTCGAACTGACCTTGATGGCGAAGTGTCCCACAGAAGGCCTTCAGTAATGCTGGTGAACAAGTTCAAGGTGTAGAGCCAAAGCACTACAATGCCGAACATTGCAGCAATACGCCGAAAAATGTTGTTGGATATGCTGAGCGTTTGTGTCCACCGATTCCACTTGTAAGGTTGAAAGCCGAACCGATCGGCTGATCCAAAATGTAGTTGATACAGAAAAATTGTACGCTTTAAAAACATTTTGAAAAAAAAGATTATATGAATTGTAAAGCTTAAAATAAAGAGTTGAATACGAAGTCCAACAGCGAATATTGAAACAGCAACAGGCTTCGTATGTTGAAATTGGAAGGATTATTTGGGGATCTCAATATAAGTAAATTATGTTGGTTTGAGCTTATCATGGCCACTAATCAGCTTAATTATCCATCAAAAAGTTGTTAGCGGCCTATAACGATATAAGATCAGCATTGATTCCAATATTAACAATATTAACGTTAACGACCTTGAGAATGAGGAAATCAATCAGCCACAGCTCCAATGCAAAGCGAATTCTCATTAACTTATTTTTACTGCCACCAATTGTTCATGTGAACCAGTAATACGATTTGGCAGTCTATATATATACAGCAGGAATAAACGTTTAAGGGCTTGCCATTAAATTTCTGATTGTGAACCTGACCTTCTCCTTATTTTGGTTGATAACCTTGATTCTGACGGTGAACTTTTTGAAGGAGATACTTGTATTACTTTTGCTAAAAACATCATGATTTATCATATTTTTCATGTCGTTCATTTTCAAAAAGCGCAAAGTTTATTTATATTTTCCATCACTAGAATCAATCAATGCAACAAAATACTGTTAATTGTCAAATTACTAGCCAACATAAACATGGTTAACGCCGTTGCTTTCTTAATCACAAAAATTGACCCGACCCAAATTTCTATCGGTCTTGTTGCCTGAATTTGCTTTTTCTCCATCAACGATACGCCTTTGGCCTTCAAACATGACTGCAATAGCAACGTGGATTCCGTTTTTAGCCTGGCTTGCATGGGCAACAATGTGAACATACAAATTACGCAAGTAATGCCCGCGGCCGGGAAAAAGGCAAACACAAAAGTCGGAAGTGTTCCACTAAACTTGACTATTCCATAGCCTCCAAAAGCCGTAAACGCTATCATAATTAAGCAAGTATTGGGCCAGACGAAGTCGGAGAGGACTCCATTTATACACACGTTCAGGATGCGCATAACTCGAAAAGTATTCAGCAAAAACTCAACTTTTTGCCCATTGAGCTGCCTTTTCTTATTCCCATCTTTCAACTTGCTGTTAAAATGCTGAAGCCAAAACGCCATGCACTGAGTCAGAGGTATCATTAAAAATACGTTGGTGATTGTTAGAAGATAGCTAGCACACATGATAACAGCTTCAATCACCGACCAGGCTACAAGGGTCCATACGCTTTTGTATTCTTCTGGAATGAATCTGTACAGGTGTCGCGAAGCTTGATCATTCAATAGAAAGAAAGCTCCCATGACGAGCGGGTAGAAGAAAACTCCCGGTACGAACAGAGCCAATACTGCGCATCCATCAGATTTTGGAAGATTTCCGTTCAGCTCTCGGGCTATTAAAAAATTCGGGGGGTTTAAAAATAAAATATAGAGTGAAAGCGATGGATTGAAGGCTCAATGAAAAATTCACCTGTCAATTGACGATTGAATTTAAGCGTCTCAGTCAACAAGTTCGCCATTTCATGTCGTAGCTTGTAGAGATTGAATGCAAATGTACCTGCCATATAATACCAGGCAGCATACAAAATATCGAGTGTCAGCCGTACCGAATTTATTGTCACAGATTGGCTCAAAAATGCTTCAGCGATGCTGGAAGCCAAATTCAACTCGTACAGCCCAAATATTACGATGATCACTACGGCGGAGAGATTCCGAAATATTTTGTTGGACACGGTCACTGATTGCGTAACTTCGTTCCATTTGTATGGCCCGAAGCCCAAGTGATACAGCGCCGTAAAGTGCCATTTGAAAAATATTAGCGTTCTTTCCAAATACATTTTGATACTTGTGTGGCTGAACAAGAGAATTTGTTTATATTTATTGCACACTAACTTCACGTTAAAAGGAAACCATTTTAGTGACAGGTACAAGGAAATCGTTAGAAGCTAACCACAAAATTAAACATAATTTTTCTTATTACCAATGTCAATTGAGCATTTCCACCACCAACCAGGAAGTTATTTCCGGTGGATTTAATTACCAAGTTACGTTAACAATGCATACAACTGAACTTCAGTGTGTACATAACAGGATACTTGTAGCTCTCGAATTGGTTAGTTATGCAGCAAAATAGCGTTAACAGTCAAACTACTTGCTAACATGAAGACTTGAAGCGCCGTAGTTTTCTTGATCACAAACATAGAGCTTACTTTTGCCCCGATTGGACGCATCGAACGAACCTTCTTCCGCGTGATCAAGCGCATATCGAGTTTAAGCAACTTCTCCAAAAATACTGCAGACTCCGTTGCCAGTTTCGCAGTCATTGGAATAATACTGAAGTTGCTCGCTATAGTCATTAAAAGAATCAACGGAAAGAAAGCTGCTATAAATATTGGGACCTTTCCGTTTAGAACCACTATTCCGTAAGCAGAGAAGACTTCGAAGAAAACAATCATGTTGATAGCTGCTGGCCAAATGACGGCAGACAGAGCTGCATTGGCGTTGACGTTCAGTAGTTGCATAGCTCTGTAGATCTTGAGATGGAAATCGACTTTCTCCACATTACCGTCAGCGCCATCTATTGCTCGATTCAAGTGTTGCAGCCAGGACTTCAAGCATTGCGTGTAACAAATGAACAGGTACCCCATCGTAATCATTCCTGTTCCAATCGCGGCGGCGAAGATTGCCTCGAAGCATGCCCATCCACTCAGTGTCCACGTCGACCGATATTCTGGAGATACGAACCGATACAAATACCTCGTGTTGTTAGAGCTTAGCAGGAACATCCCAGTCAGCATTACTAGAGCTTGGATCGGCACTGGAGCGAATAGGAGCATTATTTGACATCCGTCATTTTTGAAGTCCTCGCGGCCAGGAAATTCTTCATCTGCACAAAAACAATTAATCGAATTTGCCCGAACAAAGAATTCGAAATTTAAAATGTTTCTCCCCAATTAAAAATTTACCCGCCAAATCCTGATTCAGGGCCATAAATTCCGAAACGTAAAAAGCAATCACGGACCGGTTTTTGTAGTATGCTATTAAAATCGATGTTGCCGGAATGTAAATGGCGGCAATCATAATGTCTAAGCCGGTGCCCACCACGTCCAGCTCTGTTTCGGCAAACCGGCCTACCAGACTTGCGACCACGTTTGAACTGACCAAAATGCTCAAAAATATGAACACTTTGCAAGAAATGTGCATCATGGCACCTGTTCGAACTCCCACCCGCTGTAGTCGAGAGTCCCATTTGAATGGTAGGCAACGAAAAAAGCCGACGAGTTTGAAGTGAAATTTTATAAGGAACAGGGTTCTTTTCGACAGCATTTTGAATTAACGAGCGGGGTTTTGGAGAGGCGAATACTGTTTGAAGCAGTCTGCGACCAACGAAGGTCTCAACTTCAAAGCGCTCCAGGAAGCTCGTAGAGCAAAAATACAAACCAGATTAGTGTAGTGCAGAAATGGTAGTCATTATCCCAGCGTTAGAAAATAATGGTTTTGTTGATACTCGAATGTATATTCAACAGAGGTAAAGAACAAGTGTCCTTCTTCAGTATTTGATTCATTAAGTTTTGCCTTGATTGCCTTCAGACAGGTGATTAATATAATTACTTACTTTTTTAATATTAGAACAGAACTAGCCAGGTAAAAGTTATATATACATATACATATAATAGTTAAACAGGAGGGAAACATAACGATACAATCAAGTGTAATTTAATGATGGCGGGGCCTAAATCGGTCTTCTGATTACGCCAAACTCACACTAAATGACAACCAAAAAATGCATCACCGATGGGATTTTCTGTGAAAATTATTTTTAACTTTGCTCTCAAATTAATTATGCATCAAAATAGCATTCACAGTCAAACTACTAGCCAACATAAAAATCTGAAGCGCCGTCGTTTTTTTTATCACAAACATGGAACTTACTTTCGCCCCAATCGGCCTCATTGATCGAACACTTTTTCGCATGCTTAAATCCATATCCAGTTTCAGAAGCTTTTCCAAAAATATTTCCGACTCAGTTTTCAGTCTTGCAGTCATTGGGAAAATAGTGAAATTAATTATTACGCTCAAAGCAAGAAGCACTGGGAAGAACGCGAGAATGAACACGGGTAATTTTTTGTGCAGAACCACCAATCCATAAGCAGTAAAAACATCAAAGAAAACAACCATGTTGATAGCTATCGGCCAAATAACGTGAGATGTGGCAACAGTAGCGTTTACATTCAACAGTTGCATGGCTCGGAAGGTCTTCAAATAGAAATTCACTTTTGAACCATTGCCATCGGCTCCATCTATATCTCCATTCAGGTGTTGAAGCCACGACTTTAAGCACTGTGTGTATGGGATGAGCAAGTAGACGAGCGATAACAAAGTTACTGTTGTCATATAACTGAAGACTGCCTCAAAGCATGTCCATCCAACCAATGTCCAGATTGACCGATATTTCAAAGCTACGAACCGATACAAATACCTCGAGCTGTTCGAACTGAGCAGAAACATGCCAGTCAGCATTATCATGCCCAAGATTGGCGACGGAGCAATCAAGATCATGATTTGGCATCCATCATTTTTGAAGTCTGAACGATCTGGAAATTCTTGGTCTGGAAACAATAAACGTTCGATAAAGTTATGAAAGAAACTTGCGTTTGAAATTAGTTTTTACCTGCCAATTTTTGATTGAGGGCCATGAATTCTGACATGAAAAAAGCAATCTCGTCCCTGTGACGATAGCACGTGATCAGATACAACGTTAACGGTATGTAAAGTGCCAGATACATCATATCTAAGCCAGTGCCGACAAGGTCCACCTCTTTAGAAGCAAATCGACCTGCCAAACTCACAACCACATTGGCAGTAACAAAACAACTTAGAACGATAAACGCGCTGCAAGAAATGTGCATCACCACACCGGATCGAACTCGCAACCGCCGATGCTGAGTGTCCCATTTTAAAGGTAAACAACGAAAAAAACCGCCGAGTCTGAACAAGAATCTGATCAAGAACTGTGTTCTCTTCGACAGCATTTTGGAGGATGATATCGAGACAGTGAAAAAGTAAATGCGGGATATCTGAAGCAGCTACAAGAAAAAGCAAAGTAGGGTGGCTAGACGTGGGTGCGTCATCAAACTTCTTGAGTAACCGTAAATAGCTTTTGATCTGATTGGTGCAGCAACCTTACCATTATTTTTGCATTGAAAGGTACGAATTTTCTCAGGGTTACGGCGACGGCAGACATCAACTTGCAAATAATATATGCACACATAAAAAGAATATCTTTTCGCTGCATTAATTGGCAAAAAGAAGCCTATATTACTTCAAAATGATAAAGATTGCATCAGACAGCATTAATTAAGTCCAGAAAAATATTCTTTCTCCAATAAAAGGACTCACCATCAGACATTCATTTGATTCCAAATTGCGCTTCATTAATGTAGCAAAACTTATATATTGTCCATATTCGTGCTATTATTTAATGAGAGTATTGTGAAACGTCTTTGCGGAAAAAAATGATATGCCATAGACGTTATTGATGTTTCCGCCCGCTATAATTGCCTCGACCGTCAGGAGACCCCAAGTTTATTACCAAGGTCATACTGCAGTGATCACAGATTCAAGATCAGCAAAGAATTTTGAAATATTTAACTAACTTTACTTCATTCAAGTTATACATAAAGGTTGTACCGAGATCAAAACATTTTTGACAAGCAGGACTGATAGTTTTGAAACTAAT
The DNA here is from genome assembly GCA_034698345.1 of Sphaeridia pumilis. NCBI lineage: Eukaryota > Metazoa > Arthropoda > Collembola > Symphypleona > Sminthurididae > Sphaeridia > Sphaeridia pumilis. Next base: position 17,442 of record JAQGBJ010001225.1, on the reverse strand, counting down.
AAAACTAGAATTTCTGAATCCATTTCAATTAATTGTGCATCAAAATAGCGTTTACAGTCAAACTACTTGCTAACATGAATATTTGAAGTGCCGTCGTTTTCTTGATCAAAAACATGGAATGGAACCCACTTTCGCCCCAATCGGCTGAAGTGACCGAACGCTTTTCCGCATGCTCAAATGCATCTCAAGTTTCAGCATCTTTTCCAAAAATATCGTCGATTCAGTTGTCAATTTTGCAGTCATCGGGAGAATAGTGAAATTAATAATTACACATATCAAAAGAATCGCTGGAAAAAATACCAGTATGAACAGGGGCATTTTTTTGTGCAGAACCACAATTCCGTAAGCGGGAAAAACTTCAAAGAAAATAATCGTGTTGATGGCTATCGGCCAAATAACGTGAGATGTTGCAGCATTAGCGTTGACGTTCAACAGTTTCATTGCTCGAAACGTCTTCAAATAGAAGTTTACCTTTTCCCCATTGCCGTCAGCGTCATCTATAGCTCGATTCAAGTGCTGCAGCCATGACTTCAAGCACTGCGTGTATGGAATGAGAAAATACAGCATGGATATCATTATTGATACTGCGATCCCATAATTGTAGACTGCTTCGAAGCATGTCCATCCAGCCAGTGTCCACATCGACCGATATTCCGATGGTACGAACCGATACAAATATCTCGAGCTGTTTGAATTGAGCAGAAACATGCCCGTCAGCATTATCGTGCCAATGACTGGTGACACAGCAAACAGAAACATGATCTGACATCCGTCGTTTTTGAAGTCTGAACGGTCTGGAAGTTCTTGATCTGGAAATAGAAATGGCTTGATGCTTGGATGGCAAATTTAGAATGGAATTGAGCGGGTTGGATTTTTGTTTTGGCCAGCTGAAGAATTAATTTCAAAATATTGACATGTTTCCCACTTAGCTTTCTCTATACTACTTGTTGTGCTTCTTCTCTCATTTTTGAAGATATACTGTTCCTTTGAATTTGAAACTCTGACAACTTTCTCTTTTAAACATATTTCTATAAACAGTGGAATTTGTTCTTACCTGCCAAACTCCGATTGAGAGTCATGAATTCGGACATGTAAAAGGCAATTACGTATCTGTTACGGTAGCATGTAATGAGATACAACAGTGACGCAAGGTAGATCACCATATACAACATGTCTAAACCGGTGCCGACAAGGTCCTGGTTTTCAGATGCAAACCGACCTTCCAAACTTGTAGCAACATTTAAACTGACCAAAAAACTGAAAAGAATGAAGACTGTGCAAGAAATGTGCATGAAAACGCCGGTTCGAACTCGCAACCGTTGACGCTGAGTGTCCCATTTTATTGGAAAACAGCGGAGAAACCCAACTTGCTCAAATTGAAACTTGATCAGGAATAAAGTCCGCTTCGACAGCATTTTTTGTCTCAACCTGTCTGCTGAAAAAGTGAGGACTTGGAGCAACTCGGCAAAACAGCCCGATTGTATTCACCTTTTAAACTCGTCATCTCATCATACTCTCTGTAATTGTCAACAATCGCGGTTTGTTTTTTTGGGACAGTAACCTTCATCATTATATATTTTTGCATTAAGAGGTACTTGAGTATGATCAATATTTCGACACCTCTAACGACACTTTGGTTCCTTACTTAATCGCCAAAAAAAACAGAATTACGCAAATAAGCTGAGATTAAGGTTGTCCAGACAGCGTTAAATGAGTCATGAATACGTTTTACAAGAAAAAGGCTCGCCAGACATAAGTGAATGCCAAATGCTGGTTGTTTGATGCTAAATAGTTTATATAACTTAACTTTTAATGATCGTATTGTGATTGATTTTTGCACATTACAAAAGGAGGTGACAGATATCATTAACGTCTCTACCATTTTTAATTGTCTCCAGATAACAGATAAACTATTCTCACCAGAAACATTTATCACCGTAATCGTATGTAAGACCATTATCATTGTACCAAATCCAAGCTATTTCCAAGGGTAATAGGCAATCAAGCAAAAAATATTCGTTAAACTGTTATCTATAATTTTTATTTACATTGCGACTCCATTTTTCAACTAATTATGCATTAAAATGACATTCACGGTTAAACTACTCGCTAACATGAATATTTGAAGCGCCGTTGTTTTCTTAATCAAAAACATAGAACCAACTTTCGCTCCAATCGGCCGAAGTGACCGGATCGTTTTTCGTGTACTTGGGCGCCTATCAAGTTTCAACAACTTTTGCAAAAATATTTCCGAGCCAGTTGCCAAATTCGCCGTCATTGGAACGATAGTGAAATTGGCTGCTACAGTCATGATAAGAATCAACGGAAAGAATAGCATTATGAACAGCGGCAACTTTTTGTTCAGAACAACCATTCCGTAGGCCGGAAAGACTTCGAAGAAAACAAGCATGTTGACTACTACCGGCCAAATTACGTTGGACAGAGCAGAATTGGCGTTGACGTTCAGTAGTTTCATGGCTCGATAGGTCCTCAAGTAAAAGTCAACTTTCTCCACATTGCCGTCAGCGCCATCTATTGCTCGGTTCAGGTGTTGCAGCCAGGACTTTAAGCACTGAGTGTACGGAATAAGAAAGTAGATCATCGATATCAATGTTGCCCCAATCACAGTATTAAAGACTGTCTCGAGGAATGCCCAACCAGCCAGAGTCCACATCGACCGATATTCCACAGGTACGAACCGATACAAATATCGCGTGTTGTTAGAGTTTAGCAGGAACATGCCAGTCAGCATTACTGGAGCTTGGATCGGAGCTGGAGCAAAAAGAAGCATTATTTGACATCCGTCATTTTTGAAATCCTCGCGGCCAGGAAATTCTTGATCTAGAAACAGAAACGAATTTGATAAAGTTAGAATCAAGATGAGGCGTAATTCTTTTGACAATTAGTTTTTACCTGCCAAATTCCGATTGAGAGCCATGAATTCTGACATGTAAAAGGCAATCACATATCTGTAACGGTAGTAAGTTACCAGCAACAACGTTAATGGAAAGTAAGTCGCCACGTACATTATGTCTAAACCAGTTCCGACAATGTCCACATCTTCAGATGTAAATCGACCTATCAAACTAGCAGTCACATTTACACTGGCCAAAAAACTGAATAGTATCAAAACGTTGCAGGAAATGTGCATCAAAACACCGGTTCGGGCTCGTACCCTTTGACGTTGCTGATCCCATTTGAAAGGCATACAGCGGAAAAAGCCGATCAGTTTGAAATGAAATTTTATCAGGAATAAAGTCCGCTTTGATAGCATTTCGAATCTCGACAAGAAAACTAAAAAACGTCATAAAAAAGACTGCCTGACTCAGAATCACCTTGACCCGAGCTGGACTGGATATAGTTCTTCATTATTACTGCATCAGATTTCTTGGACAACCCCCAATTCTATTCGAATCTACATTAGCGGAATTGGCATGTGAATCTCATTATTTTGCGTTAAATGATGATGGTTGGTCCAGTTAGCTGTGGAACCCATCACTCATGAAGATATCATTAGAGCATTAATTTTTCATCAAAAAAATGGGCGGATGTTATTATCGTTTCCGCCATCTTTAATTGTATCCAGATAATGAATACATTGAATAAAACAATCGCTCAATGAACTAACTCATTGGTCGTATTATTTGGTCTCAAGTTGAACAAAAAATTAATGAAAATCTTTAACGGACAGTAAGTTTTTTTTATATATGTACAAAATTTAAAGTCAGAAAAAATTCGAGTTGTTTTCAAGTTTGGGTCAGCAACCAAGAAATTTAGAAACATAAAATATGTGACACACCATCACAACTTCATATGTGAACTAACTATGCATCAAAATAGCATTCACAGTCAAACTACTAGCCAACATAAAAATTTGAAGCGCCGTCGTTTTCTTGATCACAAACATGGAACCTACTTTTACTCCAATCGGGCGCAGCGACCGAACTGTTTTTCGAGTACTGAAACGCATATCCAACCTGCGCAACTTTTGCAAAAACAATTCTGAATCGGTAGCCAGCTTTGCAGTCATTGGAAAAATACTAAAATTAGCAGCGATACACATTATGAGCATCATAGGAAAGAAAACTAATATAAATACAGGCAACCTTTCGTGCAAAACCACCATTGCGTAAGCGGGAAAGATTTTGAAGAAAACAATCATACTGATAGCTACAGGCCAAACCAGTTGAGATAGAGCTGCATTAGCGTTAACATTCAGTAGTTTCATGGCTCGGTAGGTTCTCAAGTAAAAGTCAACTTTCTCCAGATTGCCGTCAGCGCCATCTATTGCTCGATTCAAGTACTGCAGCCAGGACTTCAAGCACTGTGTATGCGGAATAAAGGCGTACGCCATCGTTATCATTGTTGCTCCAATCACAGTATTGAAGAATGCCTCGATGCATGCCCAACCAGCCAAAGTCCACATCGACCGATATTCCACAGGTACGAACCGATACAAATATCTCGTGTTTGTTGAGCTGAGCAAAAACATCCCAGTCAAAAATATAGGCGCTTGAACCGTTCCTGAAGCGAAGAGAAGCATTATTTGACATCCGTCGTTTTTGAAGTCTTCGCGGCCTGGAAACTCTTGATCTGGACAGAAAAAAATCAACAATCTTCCACATTCAGAAGTACACTTTAAATTGCCATTAGGTTGAAAAAATTACCCGCCAAATTCCTATTGAGTGCCATAAACTCCGAGATGTAAAAAGTAAACTCGTGTCTGTTTCTATAATACGATATCAGCAGCAGCGTTGATGGAAGATAAGTAGCCGCAATCATAATATCCAAACCGGTGGCCACAACGTTGATCTCTTCCTCCGTAAACCGGCCCACCAAACTTGCAATCACATTCAAAGTGACTAAACTGCTCAAAACGATGAAGAATTTGCAGGAAACGTGCATCAATATACCCGTTCGGACTCCCAACCGCTGACGTCGAGTATCCCATTTGAAAGGCAAGCAACAGAAAATACTGACGAATTTAAAATAATATTTGATCAGGAACAGGGTTCGTTTCGAGAGCATTTTTAAAGCTGGACCAAGAAGTAAGCAGGTGGAAAAGTCAATGAAGAATAAAAAGCAGGGGGAAAGTAGCTTGAACACAATCTAATGAATTGTCCTTCGGACTTTTTTCGCAAGAGTCAAGCACGTGTATTCGTATTTCTTGCAGCATTCGTAGACTTGTATAGCTATAATATGTATGAATGACATTTAACGATTTTTTTGTGACTGATTTAATTATCCGACAGGAGCCAACATTGCTTTAATACGCTAATAAACAAGGCTTCGGCCAGCTTTAATTAAGTCGGATAAATATACTTACACAAAAAATGCTATCTAACAGGCCTTCAGTTAATTACAAATGGCAAGGTACGACAAACTTAATTAAATTCTCAAAATAAACCCAAAAGCCACGTGTCAAGAAAAATTATTGTGGTAAATAGATTTTGCTCTTAAACTTCACGTTTCGACAATTTTTTGGTTCGCAGGAGTAGCCTGCGGCCTGCACCAACCCAGGTAAATTATGGACGAAACCGATTAGAAATCCTGCAAACGAACTACGGCTGTCCCAAATCGTTTACAATTTAAATTATCAACCAGCTAAATCTGCATCAAAATTGCATTAACCGCCAAATTACTAGACAACATAAACAAAGAAAGTGCCGTTGTTTTCTTTATAGAAAAAACCGAGCCAATCCTGGCTCCAATCGGTCGCATCGACCGAATCATTTTACGAGTAACTAATCGCGTATCAAGCTTGCGAACCTTTTCCAAAAATACTGTAGACTCTGTAGTCAACTTTGCAGTCATTGGAACGGCAGTAAAATTCCCAACTATGCTCATAACAAGAAACACTGGGAAGAAAGCGGCCACAAACACTGGCAGTTTCCCGAGCAGAACCACAATCATATAAGTGGAAAAAACTTCAAACATGACAATCATGCTGATACACGATGGCCAAACGACGTAGGACAGCGCAGAGTTGGCGCAGACGTTCAGAACACGCATTGCCTGGAAAGTCTTGAGGAAGAAAGTTGCTTTCTCTCCGTTTCCTCCAGCGCCATCTATCCCTCGGATCAAGTGACGGAGCCATAGCTTGAGGCACTGCGGGTACAGAATGAAGAAACATGACATTGTCGCCCCGCTCAGGGAAATCACAGCTCCAAAGAGTAGTTCGAAACCAGCCCACGCAGCCAGCGTCCAAGTGGACCGATATTCCAAGGGCACAAATCGGTACAAGTAACGGGAACTGTTTGAACTGAGCACGAAGCATCCGGCCGTCAAAATTGCAGCCATAATCGGCGAAGGCAGGAATAAGAGCATCACTTGACATCCGTCGTTTTTGAAGTCTTTGCGGTCAGGAAATTCCGTCTCTATAATTGAACAAAAACAGCATAAAATTTTCAGATTTTCTCGAAATGTTTTGGCAAAAGGTTCGATTCAACCTACCACTCAGTCGTCGATTGAGGGCCAAAAATTCAGACATGTAATACGCAAAGACATGACGCTTTCTATAATACGCCAGAGTGATCAAAGTCAGCGGAATAAATATGAATGTGAAAAGGACGTCCAAGCTGACTCCAACAAGGTCCATTGTATCCGTTGTGAAGCGTCGAACTAAACTGATTGTGTAGTTCAAAGAAACCAGGGAACTCACTAGGATGAGAGAGATACAAGAAAAGTGCATGAACCTGCCACTTCGAACTACTACTCGTTGAGTTTGGTTGTCCCATTTGAAGGGCAGACAGTTGGAGAGGCCAATAAGTTTGAACTGAAGTTTTACCACGGATAGAGTTTGCTTCGATAGCATTTCCTAGTTTTGTATTTGTCTAAATGTGCTAATGCAAACGCTAACAGGATTCTAATGTTTGTCCAGAATTTAGAGGGCCTTTTGTGCCTTGGAACGAGTTTTTACAACTGAGCAAAAGCGTGCCAGAAGGAGAAGGTCGAAATCGTTCCATTTACTCCAATCTATGTGGAAATCTTCACCTTCGAATCGTGGGGCAAAATACGCAATAAGAAAATTATTAATAATGGCAGTAATTATGCGAGGGCTAGACAGACGTAAACCGTTAAGCCAATGGCATTGGCAGTGGAAATAGAATTTACCTTGTAATACGCAATAAGACGCTGTCTTTGACGCGCTCCGTAACGACCGAACCGATCATTCGAGCCGACCGAAGTGTTGACGCAATCCAAGTCGTCACGCTCAATTTGGCCTCTCTATTCGCTCACACAGCACACAAATATCCTATCAACACTTAATTAATGATGAGTGGATGGAAAGTATCCACATAACTAGGACTTCAACAAAGCTCCAATGGAATCCCATTGCTACAAGAGTACAGAACAGAGCGTGATAGAGTATAACTTCTTTTATTTTCAATTATCTGATCACCAAAGGGCGGCAAATGGAATACCTGTATCTCGTAAAGTTTTCAATGAAGCAACAATCTCAAACTTTCTTCCCCTCAACTAAACTCGGTCAATGAAAGAGACCGCATTTAAATTACACAATGGCGTTTGAAGGCAAAGAGAACAGGAACACAAAACCACATTTCCATCTGATTCTTAAATAAAACTGCAAGTATTTCGTCCGAAAGTAAAATTCCGTACAAACTAAAATCTTAATTACACTAATCTATACAAAATACTAAGTAAATTATGACTCGAAATTCTAAGGTACAATCAATGAAAACACATGCTCATTCTTTAAAAGTCACTCTTGAAAAGTACTATACGTTAACGCTCCTCGGTATTTTGTTCAAATGGCTTTTTGATCAGCTTGAGGAGGGAGAATGCAGGCTACAACCTTCAAATACATGATTGCGTTGTACTAATTTAAGATTTATCAGAAGTTTTAAGTAAAAAATTGCGATTCACCCTACACACGTTACAAACATTCTGTCACTCGATAAAAATCTGGTATAGGAATAAAATATATACAAAGGTTGCATTTTTAACACTATCCCGTGTTCTCCTTATGTAAACTTATACATAATCAACAACCAAGGCTTCTAAACGTAACATCAAGTCTTTAGTACTAAAGGAGCACCTTCGGCAACAACTTCTTCATAATCATCATATTCATCAAAGTCTTCCATGTGTCGGCCATTTTGGAGACCGTTGCCATTACTATTACTATGCATATTTCTACTGTTGTTACCCTTAAACCTAATTTTATCACTGTTGTACAACTCTTCATCATCGCAACCACTTGCTGAATCTTCCTCCAGACTCAAGGGAATATATCTTGACTTGCTACTTAGACTTGATCCCGTCTTCAGTCCTTCAAAACTTCCGTCCTCGTCCTCATCATAGCGTCTGACGCTTTGATGACGCTGGTTCCGGCGCCGACGATGTAAAATCAGGATGAATACAACAAAAACGGAAAATACTGACAGCCAAAGGAAGCTCAGGACTGTGCTATCGCTCAAACCTCCTGGCGTAAAATGTTGCTCATCAGTTTCCGAAACTCGTCTAGAAACGTAATGACATTCGCCTGCAAACAAAAATTCAATGTCAGTTTTCCGCCAAATTCACACCTTGAACGTTACATGCCATGTCAAATTACCATTGTAATGGGCGAAAGTGTTCGACGATCCAGACTGTGTGTGTCGTTTTGAATCACAGTGACAGCAATTGTAGTCCTCAGTGTTTTGACAGCACTCGATGCAACTGCTACTACCCCTATCAAGTCTCAATGGAGGGACGCATTTCTTGCAATTGTACGGCATTCCACCTGAAACACAATTTTTCAGTAAGAAATCTACACAGAAACTAATTAGATACTTGAAAAAACAATATTAAACTCACCTGTGCATTTTGCACAAGATGGATGGCAAGGTGAGCACTTATTTGACTGACTTAGCCAAGACCCATCTGGACATTCTCCGCTCAACGAGTCTCTACTGCTATTAAGGTACTGCGGAGCGGCCAAGGTAGCGATTGAAACGCAACTTCCAGCCTTCGTCAGAGTGTATCCCGGGTGACAAGCGACGCAATCCGCAGATCCCGAAGGTCCAATACATGTCTTGCAGTCTTGAGAACATTCCGCACAGGTTCCAGCATCATTGTAGTATCTGCAAAAAGACATCCCGTAATTAGAAATTAAACAGATGCGAACCAGTTTTCACCAAACTTGAACTTTAACTTGTTAATTCCTATAGCACATTTAATCTTTGGAGCCATTAATGCAATTAATGAGCATTATTCATTCAGCTTTATGCTACATTTATGCTTCAGCAGGACACGTAACCTCTAAAGTTGAACTACTCACTCCATCAATCGGTTCTGCATGGCTTTCACTCATCATCCGTTTTTGCTTGTACTTATAACCAACAGTCTATCCATACTGCACAAATCCCCCAATCAATTTTTCCATTACTCACCCGTCACTACAATGTGGAAGACACTTTCCACCCTCAAGGAACCCTCCCCTTCGGCACTTGGTACATTGGTCGTTGGAAGAACATTTCTCACACAGTCTCGGACATGACTGACATTCCTTCTTGTTTTTGGCAACAAAAAGCCCTTCTTCACATCCGTACAGACATTTTCCTTCGAACACGTAAAAACCAGCCTGGCACTCGACACACTGATCCCCGCCAACGCAGTGTAAACATCCGCCAACAGTACAAGCGGCACACTCGCTCTTGTCGTCCAGATAGAAACCAACAGGACATTCCTATAAATACGAAAAATCTCGTCAGTCACCACAATCATCCATCAAGATCAAAATCATATATATTTACAACACCCCATCATCTTACCGGATTAGCAAGGACACATGAGGATCCATCTTCTTCAGCCATATATCCCTTGGAACACACAAGACAACTGCTCTTATCGCACGAGTGACACCCGGTCGGGCAAGCCACACATTCGCCACCACTTCCTGGACGGTAGCCACCGGGACATTGACGAACGCAATCCTCCTTATGCAGGTACCATCCTTGTTTACACTTGACGCATTCAGTTCCCAACGGACTAGTACACGAGGCACAGTTGTCGGATTTGCAAGGCTCACAACTCGAATCCGCCTCAAAGTGACCATCAGGGCAAACTGCCATGCAAGAAGTTTGGAATAACACCAAGTTGTGTTCGCAAGCCGTGCAAGATGTCGAGTTGTAGCAGGATTTACAGCGGGCCGAGCATGTGAAACACTCCTTTTTCGTTTCCTCTGTAAAAATAAATAAAAACCACAAGTCAGTCAACCGTTCTTTACCAGGTAACCAAATCTGGAACACTACCAACTCCTACTTCTACTTTGAGAACATCACAACCGGAATTGCTTTTTCCTCAGCTTTACAACAACATATCAAACCCGCATACTTTCCTACATGTTAAACATGCTGTTTTACAACACTTTTCCCTGCCTCTCTCATCTTCCCAAAACTTTCACTACCCCATAAACTAAATAGTCAGTCACGCTGGACCCCAACAGGCGCCAGCAGTCCAACGAATCCTAGCCAAACTTTTACACACAACCCCAAGAGACTAGTAAAAACTTTTACTTCCGGCAGCAACTCACTTCATTTAAAAACCTCGTCGTGTCTCATGCAAACTCTACTACAAAAATAATACATTTTTGTCCTTAAACGATACATCCGTGATACATAAAACTTTCTCCAGTTCCTAGTGTTTAAGCAAAACTCTAACTTGTTTCCCTACTATGCATAAACCCCGTATCATCTCAACCAGCTAATTCCGTAATCTTAACAATCTTGTCATTATATACACCAACCTGCATAATATCCCTCCGGACACCCATTTACACAAATGGATAGATCCCGAACCCAGTACTCGTTCTTGATAGCGCACTGCGACCGAACCATCTGCGTCTTCTTCACTTGCGGTATGTTCTCTGAAGCACCAGGAAACAAGTACTCTTGCGACTGGATGTAACTGGGAAGAGCCTGACCACCACCTTCTTGGTAAGGCACTCCATGACTTGGCTGGAACTCGCCCGAAGCGTCTCTAAAACTTGGACGCTCTGAAGGGTGCTCCAAGGATCGCCCTCGTACTTTCACTGGATTTTCATGAGTTCCATACAGAATCAGCTGCCACTTTTTCAAGATGCCTGAAAAAACGAAACAAATAGTTTAGTCACATATGCACCAGCTTACATACTTCAAATATATTACAGCAGCATAAGCAACTCGAGTTCACAGTTCGCTCAAGTCCATCCCTGCCCTAGGCAGCACCAGAGTTCCTCAAAGAATATTAAAATTGCCAAAAAACTTCCACGCCGCAATGCATACAACAAGCCTTAATAAACTGGAAACATATGGCCCATTTCCATATTTATTACTTTCTGCATACAAAAAGCTCCATCCGCCCAGGAGTCTGAAACCCCTTCCGGCCGGACTTGAGCAAACTCCCAAGAACCTCCATTGCTTTTACTGCCCGTAAAACCCCCCATCATACCAGGCTGATTGATCCTCCGACTTCCGGAATTAATAATCTCCAACGTCCACCTTCCATGAGCCTGCTCTCCCCAAAAATGGACGGACAAGAATGGCCAGTCGTCAAAGTTGGAGCTGGACACATCCCTCGGACGCTCAAACAACAGGACGGAAGTAGTCCCCATCGGAGACGTGAGTAGAATCCGAAGGTTCCCTCGCGGAAAGAAACGCAGCGAGATTTTACACTGAACATGCTCCAGGTAGCGGATTTCCGAATTGGTCCTCGCACATCCGTCCACGTCCATCACAACTTTGACTTTTCCTTGGTGGGCTCCTGGGATTTCCCGGTCTTCGCGGATCTCGGGAGACTTGCAAATGTGCTGCGGCGGTACTCCAGCCCATTGCTCCGCCAATGTCACCATCGCCCCTGCATCCATCAGCCCGTATCCAAACTTATGGCTGACTGCAAAAAAAGAGAGAAAAACATTATATTTATTATTATCCATGCTCCACATATTCACTGACACCGCCATTACAAAAACCAATAAATTTCAACTTTTATGGCCTCTCCTCAACCATGCTTTCCTCTCAAATATACGGCCATTTTGACCTATACACATACTCAAAGCAGGACCTATAGCAAACCTTTCGCTCCTTCATACTTTCCATCCTCCATTATTCAAAAATTCTACGGCCCTCAGGACCAATATAACAATTTATTGCCATCCTCAAGCACTTTTTTCCAGCTTCCGCCTACAAATGGCAATTTCCTCTCCTCCTTCTCCATATATTCCCTCTTTTTCATCTCAAACCAACAAGCATATATATTTTCCAAAAGCAATTTTGTACTCCAATTACAACAGGTCCTTGTATACAGCTTCTTGCAAAAATTCCACGTCTTTGCTTTCTCCATGCAAATCTCACATACATAACACCCACGTCTTTCCTTCATAAATTCAACTTTAAACTTACACTTTCGCCCCACGCCGTTCACAAACCAACCCTCTTCTTTCTCCAGTGGCCCAGCTCGACTAGTCATCACAACCAAATGCTGCAAGTCCCGCCAACTCAGGTTCCGATTCGCCTCCAGGGCCAACGCAGCAATCCCAGCAGCCAACGGAGCACTTGCCGAAGTACCAGTATGCTCCACTGTGCAAATGTGATCAGGCCTCAACTTCCCATCCATATCCACTGTCGCCACGCTCTTGTCCAGCGTCGGTGTTCCTGAAGAGTACGTCGTCGCCAGCGTACTAGCGCATTCTTCCAGGTACCACGGCTTCAGACCTCCTTGGGTCGCTGACGAAATTGAAAGTGTAAAAATCGAGTTGGTGTATCCATCACAGTTGCACGAATCCACATGACGACCACCGTTTCCAGAAGCCCATACAAAAATTGAACCTCGACCTCCACGGCCCTAGAATATCAAAACAAAATTCATGTTAGTACATAAACCAATCTTCACCACTTCCGCACATGTACACACAATGCCTCGTTGTATATCTCCTGGATTTTCCCCTGAATCCCACGCATTCCACCACGCCATATCCCATAAGCTTCAATAACTTGCGCCCAGAAACTTTCCTCGACGACTCTGACGTAATGGGCAATATCCGGCGACCAGTCCTACTTCCTCCTTCCGAATCTTCGCAAGTCCGCCACACTTTTTCGACAAATCTCTTTTCCCAAAGTCCAGTCTCTTGCCCATCTCCTCTTTCTTTCTCTGAATTTCTCCAAATATCCTTGTATCGTTTACAACTCTACTTAACCTTCTTCTCTCTTCTCCGCTTCTGATAACGCCAAATTCCCATGCTTTCTCAACTTTATCTTCCAAAAAGCGCTTTCCCTGTCCAATTTCACGGTCCGATTTCCCCGAGAAACGCCATAACAGCTCATTAAATCCTCAACTGGTCCTCACGGGCGAAACCCGTGTCTCAATACGCGTTTACACAAAAACAATGCTTGTCAAGGCACATTTACCACCACCAAATCCTACAAGCCTCTTCAAACCCATAAAACAACTTTCCCCATGTATTTCGTCAATCTTATCCTCCCAAAATTCATTACGCCCCTTTGGGCGATTAGCTTTAGCTTTTTTACGATAACAACTCGCTACTTACACACTACACAATTAACCGCCCCGAGCAACATTAGCCCATGTATTGCCAACATATGTGTAAATACACAGATACATCACTGGGAACCTCCTCAAGCTTTTCTTCGTTGTACGAATTTTTCCCACAGTGCTTTCTCCACAGCCAATATTCTCTTGTGCCAAAACGATATCTTTGAAAAGCTGTTGGATACACAATACCATGGCGCAACCTCAGCTTTCTTATACATGGAAGTTAACGACAGATTCAAAATACCAAACACATGATAACAAAACTTTTCTTTCCATTCTTCTCTCTTCTTTTCACACCGACAAAATGGAGACAAATCCCACCGAGTCGCTTCATTATTTTCTAACTTTATCCAAGCATCTCTACACGACACCTATATAATTGTAAAAAATCCCTCTCATTTTTAAACTCGACACATTGTACCCTGTCACAACCAGACAAGTCTCTTCCATGTCCTACAAGCATCCAACTCGAAAAAATCTGAGATCCAAAAAAATACTTTCACCCATGCAACCTCCACTTGTTAACAACAACAACAGTTTTTGATCCCTTTCCAAACATCCGCCACGAAAAATCCCTTCTTCCTTCAACTTCCGGCCAAAATGGGCAAAAACATGTTAAAACTTAATTTCCGTCACTGTAATATATATAGCTTGTTTTTCTAGAAAAGCTGTTCACATATTTCCAGACACCAAAGGCTCCAAGCTACAACATGTCCCACTTCAAACAATACGACAAGCGTTCAATCCCTGTCAAGCTAACTTAATTCCCTCTTGTCTTTTCCCTTCTTTCCAGTCCCCCCACCACCCCCTATGACAGCCATAGGGGACAATCCAGTCACTACATACGTACAGAGCTCCCATTGCCAAATCAAATCGCAAACAACATCACTTCCGCCACCAACCAACCATCCAAACTAAAGAAGCCAGCTTCCGTATAATCTCCTTTTTCCCATGGCCTTTGTTCCATCCCCAAAGACCTTCCATTCTAGCGCTTCAAGTAGTTTCGTTCCACAATTTCAACCTCTTCTACAGGAAATAGGCCGCCTAATAGAATTCAAAGTAGTAGAACGACAAGATTCTCTCCACTTCAAGTGCTTCCAAAAGCTGTTTTAACTAAAACAAAAAGCTCTTCCAGTAGCAAATATCACATCAAAGAACCAGGTAGCTTCTATTGGTCCCAGCTGTAATTTGTACTCTTCTCCCGCCCACTCATTGGCCCAAACTTGTCCCTTGATACCATCACCTGATCGAAATCTAACTCAAGACATAAATAAATAGCAACTTTGGTGGTGAAAACACTTGAGAAACTTTCTTGTATATTTATTATTTTACTTACATTCGTAACTCCATAAATGAAAGCCCTCCTCGCCAGTGGCCCAGGCCCATCCACAGTCTTCCCATCGTCTTCAGGTCCCCACGACGCCGAGTAGATATCAATGACGTCAGAATTCAAGCCCAGAGCCTTCGCTTCCACTACATCGTTCACCGTCCCATCCAACATTCGAACTCCTCCGATCGAAGCGTTGTAGGCGACGCCAACGCCGCAAATGTTGTTCCCTGCAACCGCGGCCACTTCTCCAGCGCATCGGGTTCCGTGCTTATTATCACCATTGTCTTGAGGGGTTGGGTCTGAGTCGTTATCGTTGATGTCGATCGAAGCCCGCGGGTCCTGTAATAACATTACAACAAAATATACGTCTACATTAGTTTTTATAGACAAGTTAAATGTACAGCGCTAACAGCGCCCATTTCACACCTCCAAATATTCGCCCTGACTCAACACACAATCTTTTTCCAAGATAAATCATCGTTATACTGTCCTATTTACTCCTGATACCCAGTCATATTTTTTTCTCAATTCCAAAAGGCTCAAATAAGCGTCAACAAGAATACTTCACCGAAAATTCAGGTCCAAGCCCTCCAATCACTCATTATTACCTCCAACATCTACGACCTTCTCCGCCATAAAGTACATTTAAACCAACGACGTTCACGTCACCATAGTGAACATCATGATAAAACATTGGAAACCCATCAAGTTTACACATTCCCTTTTATTGCTCACACAATTCCAGTTCCTACGAGAAATTCCGCAGCCGCTTCTGTGTACATAGCCATAGCCTTCCATCCAACTAAATCAATCCTGACATTTTAAGTGTATTAAAGCTCCAATACATACTACACACGACATGAGACTCACTGAATTCCTCCAACTCCATTATACATCTTTCAGGTTCCAGTAAACAGTACAAATACTGCGTCACTCCATCTGAAATTCACACTTTTATTTGTCCACATTGTTCCCATGAAATCCCGGTAGACTTGCTTTCAAATCCTCTTATTATGTATTTTTCGCATACAATAATAAAAATCCAACAGGAAACTTGATTCAAACCTTTAACCCTTTGCTCTCTCTCTATTCAACTTTTCTCTTCCTTCCGTTCTTCTACTGCAGTACTATAAAGTCGACTTTTGCCATCAAAACTTGAACGTCCTTCAACCACGAAGCCTTACGACCATTGTACTTCAACAAATAGCAAGTCGGTAAACAACTCTCGCTTCAAATATACAGAACAAGCTTCAAACAACATTCGATGCAAAAAATACATTTTGCTTTCATCCAATGCCATTCTGAGACAAACAACAAGATCCATGACAAACCGCAAGAAAGAGAGAGAGAGAAACTGCCGCCGCCGCCAAAAACATTAATCTTGCCCGAAAAATTGCCTTGTTTGTTTACTCGGATAAAGAGTGAAAGGCAAAAGCATATATTTCACTTGACGGCGCCACCGACGACGCCAAACACCATGTCCTACCAAAAACGCAACTTTAGCAGTCTCCAGCAGAAGAAAACAGCCTCCAAAGCAGCATTTGCTGAATTCTCTTCTGAATTCTCGTCCCACTTATTCAATTTGAACGCTTTCTCTTCTTCTTTCTTTTATCCCGGCAATGGAACAATGCCATGCTGTTAAATGGATCCCCGATTCAATCACCCGGGTTTAATAGACCGACAAATTCTCTTCTTCTCCAACCAGTCCCATAATGTGTTTATTTATCACTCGAATCTATTGTTTACTTCGTAAAGAAATCTTGGACCACCGAATCACAGAAACTTCAAAATTCAAGTGGTACTTGTTTCGGTCAAAAAATCCAGTCTCTGTTATGTTTCTAATCAAGTCAGAATTCAGTCAGAAATTTGTTCGGTTTTAAATTTCCATTTACTGCCTAACTTTCCTGCATGGTTTTTCCAAATAACAGCAAACATCGATACATAAAGATCTGGAACAGTTTGAATTCAAAACACCACCCGTCCGTAAACCATACGCTCTAATTAAATTTTAAATTGTTTCTCAATTCCCGGAACACCTCTTCCAAGAAAAGCGTTCTACAAATTTCAAGCATCGGCTTTCCTAAATTAATTTCTTACTTTCTTATTCCATACGCTTTGCCAAGTCTTTGCTAATTCTCCACTCCAATTTCTCACGACAACTCATCCTTTGTACATCCTTACAATTTGCTTCACCACTTCCTTCGTTCTCTCCGCCGTCAGGAAAGCCTGTGGTATTAACCAACTTGCCTCAACCTCCCTCCAGGAAACATAAAACTTTTTGCAAACTTTGCAAAGTCTTTAAATCGTTTCTTGCTAACGTATACAAATACACACACCGTTTACCTTGAGCTTCTTTTTCTGATACGTCTTTAAGATTCTTCCCAGCCTTTTTCGACTTTATGTAACTACTTATAACGAGAACACCTGAAATTGTTCCCGCCGGAATGCCTAACTCCTAAGTATCTTGTCGATGTCGTCACGTAAAAAACGCTATTCCTTCGCACAATCTCATCCTCATTCCAGTAGCCACGAGCAACACCTCCTTCGAATCGCCTCATTGCAAAACCCATTTCATTCAA
>JAQGBJ010001224.1:0-25243 GCA_034698345.1 Sphaeridia pumilis | reverse complement strand
GATTTGCTGGGTTTCTTTGAAGTCATTGATTCCAGTGCTGGTAGACTCGAATGGAAAAGTTACAGTAGTTTCAGGGTTAGAGGTCTGCTTAGTTACTTCGAAGTCATTGATTCCAGTGCTGGTAGACTCAAATGGAACGGGTGCAGTAGTTTCAGGGTTAGAGGACGGAATTGAAGATGTGGTGTTGGTTTCTTCGAAGTCATGGACGTATTTAGTGCTGGTGGACTCAAATGGAACAGATTCAGTAGTTTCAGGGATGGAGGACAGACTTGAAGATGTTGTCGGATCATCAGGTTTCATCTGAGTGGTAGAACCCGTTTTCTTGATTGACGGTAAGAGGTCTTTGGTGGATTTGAGTACTTCCATAGCAATGTTGAACTTGTCCACGAGATCAACCTGAGAAAAGATTTTTTTTATCCAAAGAGACCGGAAACTATTAGTATGGCTGGAACGAGGAGAGAACCCGAGGTGGACACGTGTTTTTGTGTGCTCCCGGAAAAATTGATTTGAAACAGGTTCTGGGATGGAAGTTTTAGCCAAAGACAGGGACTAATTACAGGAAGCCAAATCTGAAAACGGAAGTGCTGAATTTTTAGTGGAAGTTAGGCGAAATCCGTTTTAAAATTTGAAATTCAGAGAAACGTAGTTTAAATTGCTCAAGACTCGTGGTGGAAGAGGAGTAGTGCGCAAAGGTTGTCCGATGTCATTGAGGAATCTCACAAGTACAAGTAAGATCAACTTAAAGAGTATATGTCCACTGAGGAGGCCCGAAGTCATCTGTATATGACTACCAAAGATACTGTCAAGAGATTGGTCTGATTCAGGTCACCTGACTACCGAGGATGGGGAAAAAGAGGCGCCAGAGTTTGAAACCGACCGCAGAACAGATTGAAGATCCAGCCCCGGAAGAATCAACCGGAATCTCGCATCAACAACTGGAACGGGACACAAGACTGGTGAACCAAGATGTGGAGGACCGACTAAAAAAACTGGAGAAAACTCGAGAAGATATTGTCAAGGCGATGGGAATTTTAACGAACCAGATGAAGAAATAAGTTGATGGGATGGGGAAACCAGTGGAAGACAAGTTGGATAAATTGTTGGTGGGAAGAAAAGAACTCAGTGAAAAGGACAGTGGAATATGTACTTGCATGTCGCAAGGACCTGGACCAAACCATGAAAACAGTTCGACAGCTGCACGCCAACGGGGGAAAGAGACGAAAACAGAGAAGGTGGGGACAGGACCGGATATCTCAGGAAATCATGACTGCGTTCAAGCCACCGAGATGAAGTTTGAGATTTGTCAGATCGAGGAGAGTGTGAGCAGACTGGAACAACAAGTGGGGAAAATGAAGACAACGGGTGGACTGGAAGACAACAAAGAGAATCGAAAATGGCAGCAACTACAAGACACCTGTGATAGGAATGGAAGACTAACCCGACGAATGATGGAACAAGTAACAAGATTGAAGTACCAAGATCAAGAAAGAAATGTAGTTTTTTACGGCATCAAGGAGGAGAAACATGAGACCCCGATTTACCTGATGGATGGAATGAAGCAAATACTAGAGTCAAGCTTTGGTATCAAGTCCAATGAAGTGTTGAGAGCCCACAGGATTGGAGTAAAGAGAAACAACCACAGTAGACCAGTCGAGGTGGAATTCTACAGCAAGGATACCAAGTGGAAATTGTTTGGACGGAATGAAGCAAACAACATTGGAGGAATAACGTATGCTATGGCTTCGGACAATCCGAAAGAAGTGCAGATGAACATCGACAAGATGAGGGAAACGGCCAGGAGGGCGAAGGACCAAGGAAGGGATGTGCACTGGTTTAAGAAGGAACTCTACATGGGGAGGAGTGGCAACGTCGTGGGAGAGGATCGATTTCCCGCATGAGCTCAAAGTCCTCAATCACGGAATGTTCCTGGGATACCAAGAGTGAAAGAGGAGATTCATCACCGTATGCCTCAGAGGATGATTGATAGCCAGGGTTGAATATAGATTTTGGTTCAACAAATAGATGTAAACAGATAGGAACTTGGGTGTAAAATGAAATTCACCAGGCTAACAGGAATAGGAATAGAACGATAGACATTAGGTAATGGGAGCAAACAAGGAATAACGTTAGGGTTCTATGTATTTGAGGAATAAGGTGGAAATGTATCTAAATGTTAAATGTTTGAATGGTATAAACGACTATTGCCCATGGGCCAGCTGCCCTAAGGGTATGGTTATTATTATTATTATTAGTATGGTTTGATTTTCTTTGAAACTTACGATTTCAACAATATTCTGCTTTAGCTGCTTTGCGATTTTGTCCTCACCAATTTCTGGTTTTGGGTCATATACCGTCAGAGCTTCGGCCATCATATCGACACGCTGAACTAGGTCCAAACCGCTGAAGTACACAGTTAGAAGGCTGTCGACCATCACCTGTGATAACAAATTGTTTCATTGTCATTGAAGATATCCTTACGATATATCAAATAATACCGACACTGACCTCAATTTCTCCTTCCGAACTCCCGGGTTGGATCCCAGCAAAGCTTGAGTTCACTTCATGAATGAAATTCGAAAATTCCTCCAAGAAAGATTCAACCTGTTTCAGACATTATGGAAGAATTTCAGTCAATATTGAATTTTAAAACCTGGTAGATAACGAATTAAGCTGACCTGAATTAGATGCTCATCAGCCCAGCTGAACTCATCCGATGAGAAATAAGGTTGTGGTTCAATTGTAGTTTTCGCAGTTATCAAGGTTTCCGCAACTAAGTTCGTTGGACTGGGCGTGGTTGTTTCAAATAGAGCCTGCAAGGAGAATTCGCATCAGTTAGTATCCTTCAAACTTACTATTAAAGTTTAAATGGAAAGTACTTACATCAGTTATACCGGTTTCAATTATCATTTCAGCTTTATAAAACTCATCTTGAGTCGGACGTGTCAGCCTGTTTCCGGGTGCCCCGTCGAGCGCTGTCTCACGGTCCGTTTCAACCTGAAAAATACGTTTTTGTTTCGAGTAGGTGATTAGTAATGATAAAACGCTAATTAGTTCTTACCTTGAGTTCAGCAACGGTTGACCCCAAAACGATCCCCTCTGTGGTCACTGTAAACTCCAATTCAGGTTGTGCGGTCACGGTTTCTCGCTCTTGCAGTTCAAATGAGGCCGATGGGATGGTAGAGGTTCGATTCAAGGCTACTGTGGTTGTGAGGTCAGCTACGAAGACCGGGCCTGCTTCCTGTTCAGCAGATGAGATTTGCGAATCGTACGTGATCAAACCTGTGAAACAAAGGTAGTCAATGAGACGAAGTTCTCAAATGAACCCATGAAAATTCGAAACAATATTCAAAGCTTCACTTACCTTCATTTTCAAAAAACAGACAATCTTGAGCATTGACTGCCATAACTCGGAAATCACCACGGAAACGGCTTCCCCTCTAACACAAAATATCACCTTGCTCAATGATGATGTACACTCTTTTGTGTTGTTTGACACAGTCAGTACATGGGGTTGCCCAGGCAACCGCCATGATTGTTAGAACGATGAATACTGCTCTCCACATGTTGCTATCACACTTTCTCACACGTAAATGACCGATCCACTTACCAGCAACGCCTGTCTGGAGTTGATCGCATACGGTTCCACGTCCCTTACGACTTACCGACCGGTGATAAATAAATGTGCACAGTAAACAAAACTGAGTAACGGCAATGCCTTTATTATTCTCGTACAAATCTTTACAAACTCTCTGAACGTGAGCGTGAGGTGTCGCGCATGGGGTTTTACTATAAAGCAGGCCCAATGTTAATCAAGTGCTTCTCCTGCAAGACGGTATTTCCTTGGCCTTCACCGTTTGAACAAGGAATTTTACAGGACCGTCATCGTCATTATAGCAGTGAGTGTCGTTTTCTGATTGATGGTGACGGAAATTTGCCAATTCAAAGTGCTTATCATTCCCAGATTGCAGAGAATCATGCAATATGGGTATGGAACGATATGCAAGTTACGGTTGCAAGAACAATACTGTGGCAAATGCTGATACAACTAAGAATAACTGTTCCTCAACGATTGAGCGATGAGGTGACGTCAACAACATATACAGAACGTGAAATGCTGTTGGTAATGGAGAACATAGCAAAGATCCCAACAAGTCGTCGTGTAATAAGATATTGGCTTGAGGGAATGGGATATGACATGCCGGAAGACTTGGAATCAGATCTACAGCAATCTCCTCTACCAAGCGCTATTCTCGGTCCAGAGTATAGAAATTCATTCAATCGTGAACATGATACAGCATTGGAAATGGATCAAGGCCATGAGATAGCAGGTCCAAGGATGCAACCTCCTGCACTGGCGTCAGAAAGACCACGAAATTCGTTACAAACTGAAGAGTTTGTCAGAACGATGATGCGCGGAAGTAATCAGTGGCCATTGTTCGCGATAACACGTCCAACGTTTGAGAATTATAGGGAAGAACTGAAGAGATTGAAATCTTTCGAGGGAGCCACGGAATTCCCATCATACATATCATTTGTCCAGCTAACAGAAGCTGAGACGTACCACTTGTGGAACATCATAAGCACTTCCCTCATTGTCTTTTCACCAGGGAGTTTGAAGTAGGAAATGTCCCGCTGGACACAGAGGTACGAAATATGTTTGGACGGATCGAGTTGAAAGATTTATTGTTTGCTAGAACAGAAATGTTATCCAATTCCCAGGATGAGACGTTCCGAAATTTAAAGATACATGTAAAATCTAAAGATAATTGGCCACGGTTTGCATCTCCTCAGGATAGATTAAATTCTTTCAAGGAGGAATTCGGCCGAATATGCGCCGATGATGAAAAAATTAGTGCTTCAGCAAACGCAGGTTTTGCAGCGATGAATAATTGCGTCAGTTGCTATTCGTGTGGTCTAAAGTTTAGAAACTGGAGATTCATCGACAATCCTCTCGAGAAACATAAGAACGCAACAACATCTTGTGTATTTTTAAACGCATTGGAGCAAACAATAGCTAATACAAACTCTGATACACAAGTATTAGATACTTCTTGTAAAATATGTATGAGTAATGAACTGACAACTGCATGTCTTCCTTGTGGACATGTTACATGTGGTGAATGTATGTTACGTAGCGTATGCTGTAGCTATTGTAAACGTAAGATTTCTGGATTTGTGAGAATTTACATCAATTAAATACATCAATTGTATGTAATCCGCCATTTGTCTCCTATGAGTTCACTTTTTTCCCACTTTTTTGTTTTCTTGGATTTTGGTAACATTGCACGAAAGTAATTACAGAAATCATGATCTAGTTCAACATCGTTAAAACCTAAAATAAACTCTAGTTTTTCGTCAAACTTCAGTACACATTTATGTTTTCTCCAAATGAAATGAATTTCTCCAGCACCATATGGATACTTGTGAACTTCGACTCCGTACTTGATCAGAGCGGCATTTATTGTTCTCAATGAACTTGTCCAAGTGAAACGTGTTGGTTCTGGAATTAATAGATCGATAGGTTCCTTCTCATCAAGGGTTAGAGTCACAACCGCATGTGGATCTCCATCAAACCATTTCTCTGGTTTTGGCAATCTTGAAACCTGTGGCATCAATATTTGTCATGGATTGGTCTGTTGAAGTCATTGTTACTTGAATGACGGATTAATACTAACTTTCCTGTAGTTAAAACCCGAGAGAAAATCACCTGCGAGTTTCAAAGAGAATTCTATGGGCGGAGTTATCGGAGGGTGATACAGTATAAAAAGAATCAACATTTATAATATAAAGTTCGGTATCTTTTCCAAACTCGACAGAAGAAAACCGAAACCAGAGCGAACAAGTGAAAAGTAAGTTAAAATTTTGAATTTAGATTGGAAACTGTGAACTCAAACTAATTTTTCCAAGCAGATGTTCACCTTCAAGCCATCACACACTTGGAACGGGATCCGTTTCCAAGATGTTACCACGCCCAAACAAACGGGAGAAGATGGTTTCTTCAGGTTCTTGGTTTCATACCTTCCAGCAACGTTCATCGTCATGTGCAAGGAATTGACCCATAGTGGAGTTGATTCGCGAGATTTTTTGATTCGCATTGAGCAAAGCCTCGTTAGCGCTGGAAATGATGGGTTGCAGTTGGCTCCAGGTGAAACCAAATCTCTGTATTTGAACAAACCGAATCATGAGTTGTCTGTGAAGATTATAACTTATCAACTAGTTATTCCGACAGCCAACGGACAAAAGCCACCAAAGTTCTTCCACTTCACCAAAGAAAACAAAAAGTGGAATATGTATTTTGAACTTTAACGATGCTGAAGCATTCATGGAGAAAATAATCGAAGTTTATGGGAATACGGACCTGATGCATTTGGCCATCCTTACTTGCCTTGAAATTCAAGCAAACAAGAAGGGTCTTCATCGATAAAGCTCGTCAGGGATTACGCAACGACATGGAAACTTTCCAGGAAATGAAAAACTCTACATTCATTGAAGACGGAGGTTTTGTTTGAATACTCATGCACTTATCAATGTGACTTTGAACGATAAAGACATTCAGATTTAATAAAGTCAAAATGAATGACGAATTTCACGTTCACCTTTCATCAAATGCATCAACTGATTTTTACCCAGAAAATACTATAAGTAACTTCAAAAATCATTATGCTCCTCCAATCAATTTGGACGGGGATTATGAGGTTGCCCTAACTCAATGTACGTTCTTTCCTAACAATGTTTTAGCTGAAAATGGTGAAGAAATTTGTAGCGTCCAATATACCGGCGGACCTTATGATTCTGAAGTAGTTCCTAAAGAAATTCACATGAAAGGAGATTCGCCTTATTTCGATAAGGAGGGTTTGTTTTCGAGCATATATGCAGATAAAGACTATGAAGATGAAACCGATTTAATTGCATATGTTTCAAAGAGAACAGGATGCGTGCTTAAGATAAAGGATAGACATTTGTATCAAGAGGTCCGCAGAATACAAAGAAATCCTTTGATGCCAATGGTACGATTCACTACAAAAATGCAAGCTGTATTTGGAACTGCAGAAAACGACATGAAGGTGGTGGAGTCGATAGACAAACCCAGAATTGAATTGAAAGATACAGTTGTCAGCGTGAGCACAATTCCAATCAAGTTTATTCCGAAAAAGACAGAATTGATGGATGGTAAAGTTTTGTTTGCATACAGGGGAGATAAATATCGAACAATTACTCACAACATTGCGAATACACAACCAATACAGCTTAGGGCTTCAAAAAGTATATTTTCTTGGGATGAGCTGATCGAAGACCTCAATTTAGTAGCAGAAAGAATTTATGTATTTATACCCGCCGGAGAAAAACTGTATATAGTCTGTCATGAGAAAACGGACAAAACGAGCGTATTGTTCTTAGACGAATGGATGCAAGATTTTGTGGAGGCAATTTCAAGCGGATAAAGGGAGGTTCCAGTGATTTGTTCAGTAGAATGTCATTTCGTGACCAGCAATGCTAAATTCAGCTCTCAAAACCAGCCGTCCCACTACATGTTAAATGGCAACGAGAGCTGAATTCGCATCTTCGTTACTAACGAACCGCCGACTCATTGAGTGTAAACTCAATGGGTCGGCGGTGGGAAAGCTCAACTTTGCTGCGCAAAATGCTTTTTCGCTTTCTGTATATATTGCCAATTTGACAGACGTCAACCAACTGTTGCATGCCAAATATTTTGTAGTTTTCATAACTATTAAATACCAAGTTTATTATAACCATGGTTATATTCCGCAAAGAACCAAAGATACTTGAGGCTTCAGAAGAAGAGGAGTGGAGGCAGGATCCGGGAATTTTCGCCGAAAAACTTACGAAAGGTGTAACATGTTTTAAAACTGAACGGAACGATTCTGCAAAGTTCCAAAAAGCTGTTTTTCGTTTCAAAAAGAAAAAACTCAAGCAGTGTAAAGTAGTTGAATATACTTATTTTGTGCCAGTGCAAAAATCTGACGGTACCATTTCAGATTGTGTATACAAGAAAATTCGTGAAGAAGATAAAAAATTGATTACTGAATTTTATAAACAATTTGAATGTTCCAAACCAACTGTTGAACAAGCCAATAATTTTTTCAAGCAAGATGCTGTGGAACCTGATCAAATCACGTTTGCGGACGTTCAGAAATATTTCGACCAAGTGCTATTAAAAATTGGTGCATATTCTTATGAAGTCGATGCTCCTAAAGCTTTTTCAAGCAAATTCAAGAATTCACCGTTGCGTTTCCTCAACATTACCAGTGATGGAAAAAGGGTACCAAACATCAAGGGAATGACTGAAGTACAAACAATTGGAGGATTCTGGCTGTCAACAACCAGTGTTCATCAGGTAAGTATAATTCTTGTTTTGTTTATAATTTATTTGTATCCCGCTCATTATTTCCCCACGTTTACATAGGAGGATCTGGGGTTGCCAAGTTGTATTCACCTTTACCCAGGAAGTGATTGCAAAGTTTGGCTTTGGGTTGAACCAGAATGGGCGAACGAAATTCGACACGCATTTCAAAAAGAAACCGGCGAAGAATGTGAAGCATCTATTTCAAGCAAAAAATATTTGTTGACTCCAAAGTTTTTTGAAAAGCACAACATCCCCCTAAATGTAACTGTACAAAAGCCTGGAACTGTTGTACTTACAAAACCTGACGCCTTCCACATGGTGCTCAACTGGGGTAAGAGTTAATTTTTACTTAAACTCAGATTTCGGCTTCGCAAAGTCAGCATTTCGTGTTTATCAAGGTTGCACTTTGGCTTCCACTACCAACTTTTGGTCAGACGCTGCAGTTGATGAAGTAAGACAAACGAGACTCAAAAGATGTCAGCGCTTGGAAAGCTGTTACCTCCAACATCACGAATGTCCTTATGAGTGGTCTTTGGATGACAAGAGAGACGCACTTGCAAAATTCAAAGGTCCGTCAGATTTTATGAATTCCAAATAAGACATGAACTAAAGAAGCTGCTCTTTTAGGGATACAAGGCGAGCCTTCACACAGGAACACTGCGGATGAGCCAGAAGACATCGTTGATCCATGCGCTGTTGAAACTATTGATGGCTTTGATTTTACGCCTTTGGACGCTCTGCCCGATGAAGCTACAGTCATCAAGATTTCAAGCAAGTGAAATTCAATGTTTAGTATACATTTTTGAACAGCTATTAATTGTAATCATATATTCTTCAGAAAAAGGAGTCAAGAGAAAAATCGTGTCATGCCATTTGTGCCAGCACCAAATGACGTCAGATCAACTGAGCAGACATATTGCACGAGTTCATTCGGATAGACCTCTCAAATGTACCATTTGTGGGAGGTCTTGGACCCTTCAGTATCAGCTAGACCGCCACATAGCAACTCATTTCTACGTACGTCCTGCAAAATCCTTCTTCTGCCCAACTTGTAACAAAGGCTTCAGAAGAAGATCTGACCTTGCTTATCATCAGTCTACAAAGCACCAGACAACTACCAGCTCCACTCAAACGTCCTCCATCCTCCCTGTTGAAGTCAACATCGAAAAACCTGTCCAATATTTCTTCTGTCATATTTGTAACCGAGGCTTCACAACAAGATTTGCCCTGGCACAACATAACTCATCAAAGCACCAGCCGATAAACAATTCCACCCCAGCGCTTTCCTACCAACTCCCCGAAGTCACCGTTTGTGTTGAAAACATAGTACTTGGAGAATTGTGGCCTTTCGCATTATTCGAGCAGGTGGTCAAACGCTTCCCATATATGCTCAACGGAACGATCTTGGAAAAGAAGGACGGATACGCCTTTACTGGCACTTGTCCCATTGACTGCTGGATCACTGCTCTCTGCCTCATGATGGTCTATTACACTCCGTTCGACAAGTTTCTTTGCAAATACCACCCACTCCTTGTAAAAATGTTTGTTCTTTTCTGGAACGAGCAATTCAACCTCGCCCGAGTTGCGTTCTTGGAATTCTGCGGATATATTTACAAGCCCAGCGACAGACAAGTTAGCTTTGGCGGACATTCAAAATACTATGGACGTCACCTCAACAGACTTTGCGGTAGATTCGTCGCTGAAACAAAATGCACCAAAAATAAGGACCATGACAGCCAACAAGAAATCAATACCTTTGATTACACCAACT
Organism: Sphaeridia pumilis; assembly: GCA_034698345.1. Lineage (NCBI taxonomy): Eukaryota > Metazoa > Arthropoda > Collembola > Symphypleona > Sminthurididae > Sphaeridia > Sphaeridia pumilis. The sequence goes on along the minus strand of JAQGBJ010001224.1, from coordinate 15,107 downwards.
GGGCAAGCCTCAGGGACACCGACAGGGTGATAGATGTTGCTAAACCCTGTGACGATTGTAAAAAAACTTGGAAAGTGAAACCAGGATTTACGGATACCTTCATCTGCTTCCTCATGCCTGATATCTATACCTACGAACGACTTCCTGATGAAATGGACTTCACTTCGCCACCCAAATTAAAAAGAGTTGCACCGAAAACAGATGTTTTCCATTATGCGCCCTATCGTACAAGCCAGGATTGTGACGACGTCTTTCCATCTGAAATCGAATTTGCTGATCGGACCTACCACTTATTTGCGGTCTTTGACAGAGTACATCAGCCACCGAAAGCTCGAGCCAAGAAGAAGAAGAAGAAGGAAAAGATCGAGCCCCAGTATCATTTTCAGATGGGATTCGAATTGGATTCCAAATGGCATCAGTATACAGGGTTGAGCGACGAAGGATACTTTGACAACAAGATTGAACGAAGTGTCTTTAGCGCTTGCATCTACACACTCCATAAACTTTAGTGCTTCAGAGTTTTTCCGTTAGAGAATACAAGCTGAATACAATATGATTGTCATCCAACTCATCTCTCACCTGTCTCAACAATGTTCCACCGGGAGTATAAAAGCAAGCAGCAGCAACATCGCCTCTACCAAATCAAGTTTCCATCTCTCATCGTCAACTTGTTCATCATTATTTCCCACTAACTGCAGTCATGACTCAGCCCGAGAGTGAGTTCAACTTGGACGTTTCAAAGGAGCCCACACCGTTAGAGGTTTGCCAGCAGGAGCGAAGAAGACGTGCTGAGAACAGAGCCCTGGAAAAAGAGAGAAAAGATTTTTTCGAAGAGTACATGGACGAAGGTCATAGGAACGTTATGAGGGACTGGCTTCTCTGTTTTCGCCGTGTCTCCAACCGCGCTAAAAAACCATACCAGGCCAGTGATTTGAGCGCCGGCGTAGACTTGTATAGGTAAACAAATCTACAATTTCCATTGTTTTTTTGGCAAGTCAATATGTTTAAAAAACTCTTTGAATTTTAGCGCCGAAACCCTCGAGATTCCACCCGGAGGGAGAGCTCTAGTGAGCACTGATCTGCAAATTGAATTACCGTCCAACACATATGGTCAACTGCAAAGTCGTTCGGGACTGGCTGTAAACAATGGAATTCTTTGCATGCCCGGAGTGATTGATGCAGACTACAGGTTAGTTGCAAATTTTTTCTTTTCTTCTGTATCAAAATGACGTGGACAGCATAATAAATTTTTCCCTGCTTGAAGTCAATTGGCGCGGAGATGATGCATAATCATACATGTAAATGTTCAACACTTGACTCCAAGCAGTGAAAAATTTCTTATGCTGCCCACGCCATTTTTAAGTAATCATGTGTGCTTTCTTCATGTACTTGCTGTATCAATCTGTGTTTCTTGTTTCTATCTTTGTTTGGCTTCATTTAAGGGGAATCGTAAAATGCCTGCTGTTCAATTTGGGCGCCGAAACTTTTAAAGTTCAAACGGGTGCTCGTGTTTGCCAACTTATATGCGTGCGCAATGTGTCGCCCATAGACATCATGGAAGTTAAAGTATGTTCATTTATTAATACTTAAGAACTGAAATTATTGATTACGTCGGTTTTAAAAACTGTATGATATTCTGTCGGTAGGGTCTATCTGAAACTGAACGTGGCTCCAAGGGTTTTGGATCCTCCGGGAACAATTAAGCAATTTTATTTCCCTTGTAAAGTTTTAAACTTGAAAAGCGAATAAAATTCAAGACTAGAGATTTGCTCTCGACTAATCTTCGAATCTGCGAGATTACGGCATTGCATCTATCATAGATATTACATCGTTTGCAGCCTCGGTAGTTATAGTTGCCTCGCTGGGAGATGGTGCAAGAGAGACTTCGACGAGTTCCACTCCTTCTGAAACTTTCGACGGTGCTTGTTGGAACCACTGTGGATACTTGCGGTAGACGACGAAAACAAGTAGCGGGATGGAGAGAACGAAGGCGACGCCAAGATAGATAGCTGAAAATTTCATTGTCAAATTAGGTTCAACTCATTCTATTTTCTGCATCTTTTCAATGTAGGTAATATTTTAGGCTCACCTGTAGCTGCATTCGTTTCCACATTTTCAAGACCGTCAACATCGGGCATCGAACGGATTTCCTCGGCCTTGCATTGTCTCGCATCGCTGATTTTGGTGGAGCTAAAGGGATAGCTTCCATAGTCCTAGGAAACACAAATTAAATTAATAAATTTCGGCTCATGTTAAATAATGCATGTTTGAGAAACTTTAACCAACCTCGGCTCTTCCACAAAACTCGTATCCGAGATCCGTAATGTAGAATGCACAGCCTTGGCCAATACAATCCTTGCAGCTCCTCACATGTTCACATTTCGCTGAAAAACAACGACAATAAAAACTTAGCAAGTATATACATGTTGGTATTTTTCAAATCAAGTTTAGTCTGTACTTACTTCTTGTGGTGACGAAAGGTTGCGCGTTTACAAAGTGTAGAGCTGGAAATCCAGAGTCCGCGCACTGCTGTTCCGTGGACAAACCCTCAAGGTTTTGGAAGCCGTCGCATCCCAAATACTCGCCACGCTGACCACAAAAGGACACTCCACGGCTTCGGCTGATGTAGTAACGACAAACGCTTCCAGGCATCGAAACGCATTCGTTACAGCTCGTCTCGTAATTGCACTGGTTCGGATCTTTAACAAAAAGGCAAGTTTTTCTGAGCATTGAATTCATAATTGTTTCTCACAAGATTTTTCCCAGATTAAACTTACTTATATGTGCCCAAGCGTCGAAAAAGCCAACAGGGACAGGCTGAAAGATTTGTCGAGTTTTATAAACAAAGCACACCACATCGCTAGTGAATAAGTTTCGACAAAAAAGTTACTTGCCTTTTTAATGAAGACGTGAGTCAGATTCTCTGACCACTTGCTTTCCTTAAGTCGTAGTTCTTCTGCATAGCTCCAGTTCTTGTGGTTGTTGAAGCTTCGATGCTCCTGAGCCAGGACACTTGCCACTACCACAAACACGAATAATAAGATTAATTCCGCCATTTTTCAGAGTTCTGAGAAGTTGACTGGACCAAGATGAAAATGCTAATACACTTTTGCAGGCGGTGCGGCAACGGTTATAACCAGAGAGTGAGACTCATAACTCACGTTATTCTGAGGCATATTCCACGTCAACAACGTCTCAATATTTTGACAAGATACAAGTAAGCAATAAATGAAACAATAATACCCGAAGCCAATTGTTCATAAAATCTTCTCTAACACTCTTTTAGAACGGATGCAACGAGTGAACTCCCGTTTTATACCCGTTTGGTCAAAACTCATGAAACGGCGCTTGCGAGTGAATTGGATTCCAACATTTTGTAAGTGTAAACATTTTTATATTCTATCCGCAAATAGTATTTATTAACGCGAATGTTTTGACAGTTGCCAGGAGGAGAATTTTGACGATTTGGATTTTGGACAGCAAGATACCAATTCATGTTGTTTTACCGTCTACAGGGAAGCTGTCTCGTAAGTTAATATTTGTAATAAAATCAATGTGAACGGTCAACAAATCTTAAAAGGAGCTTTTTAACAGCCCTCGTGATGACACAATGATCTTCATTGACTTTGGTGATTGCCTTGTCCACCATAAAGCTGGGGAATCTGTTATAAGAGTCTTGAGCGCTCCAACCACAACCACTGGTAACCGTTTGGCAAAAGAACTGCAAAAACTTGATTGGTATGTATATGACATCAACGCATTCAGCCAAGCTCACTTGATATGAGAATTCATCCGAGACATTGTTTCTACAGCACACTCGACGGAATCAAATGGACGCACGAAGATGATCAAACGGGCAATGAGTAAGTTGCCAACAATTCCACTCTTCGGAGCGATGCAGCCATTTATAATTTCGCATCATTCCAGGTGCGATGCAAAGTTGCAAACTCGGCAGAGCAGGAAGAGGACAGCTGTTTTGCCAGTCTGCGTGAAGAATGGACCGGATCGGGCGAGCTTTACGTGAAAGGCATTGCTTCTTTTGCGATGCAAAGTTCCAAAGAGCTGGACAGCTCGACCATCACATTTACCACAATCACCAGCATTTTTGGAGCCAGCTTGGCGGAGGAACTGTCGACCCTGCAAGTGTCAACTTAGTGCAAACAAGATCTAGTTTGGACGGTGCAGTACGTAGTTATGAAACAGATTTTGTTGGAGAAGAAATTTCAGATGTTCATGCAGTGTTTGCAATATTAAAACCAGCTGTCAATCGCACTCTTACTCAACTGTTCCGTTCTTTCGAATCCATGAAATTTGAAATAGTGTTGGAGTGCATATTTTTCAAGCCTGAAGTGCGAGAAGAGGGCGAGGAAGAAACTGCTGATGACGGAGAGCTGCAAGGTGTGAGAGAAACTTTCTATATTGCAAGCCCCGTTAGGGCTATCTATTCTCCATCAATTATCAATTACATGATTGATTCAACTAAGATGGCGCTTGAAACTGAAATCGAGGTTTTTTGCTTCAGGAAATCAGCAGAGTGACACTCAATGTCTTCGAATTTGAACCTTTCACTGTTGCACTTGGTAGACCAGGAGGTACTTGGTTTGCTACACCACCAAAATTGCGGAACAAAAATGCAATAATCAATTTCCGTAACCAGGACAAAAATTGTTTTCTTCACTGCATCAGCGCCTTCATCACACGACAAGATAGCCTGAAAAAACTTCCCGGTAGGAAAGCAAGTGTTACCAAGACCATGATTGCATATGCTGCAAAATGGCTCAAAATGAAAGACATTGAATGTCCCATGAAGCTCTGTGACATTCCCAAGTTCCTGGACCAAAATCTGCATGTCTCTGTCAATGTTTTTGCCTACCGCTTCACATCCAAGGAACATGATGAAGAAGAAACGGACGCTGAATTTTTTCCAGCCTTCATTTGCCAAGAGCGCCGCCTGCACAATGTCAACTTGCTTCTCCTCATTGAGAAGAAGAGCAGCTGTGCTCACTACTGCCTTCTTCGCTTTAGCGATGACAATGAAAATCTTGGAATATCGAGAATTCTTGGTACTCATGGGAAGGGCCAGCGGATGGTTTGTGTATCATGTCTACAAACCTTTGGGTCCAAGTCCGCTTACGAAAGCCATATTAGGTTCTGCGCAAGTCTCGGTCTTGGAAGAACCAAATTTCCAGAAGAGGACACATTCGAATACAAGAACTGGCATCACACCATGCGTAAAGGCTTCATCTGTTATATGGACTTTGAGAGCATCTTGGAGGAAGCTGAAAATACTTCGAACTGTGAAAAAGGCATTAAATGCCCGGACGCGAGATGTTTGAATCATCCCACGACAATGACGATTCATCGCCACGTTCCTTCTGCATTTGCTTTGATAATCAAGGACTTTGAAGACCGCACACTTGTTGTTCGCACTTATGAAGGGAAAAATGCTGCTTATGAATTCATTACACAGCTCTGTGTATCGACCAAAAAATTGTTTGAGCAGTTACGCATCATCAAACCTCTGGACGTCGACCCGGATGTGCTAAAGTGCAAGATTTACGCAAACAAGTGCTGCATATGCAAACGTGCAGTCCATACTCGAGAGGAACGGCTGGAGTTAGTCAATCACCATTGCCACCTCAGCGGGCGTTTCATCGGATTTGCGCACAGCGAGTGCAATTTACGAGCTGTTCAACCGCTGGATATTGTGGTCTGTTGCCATAATATAGAACGATACGACGGAAAGTTTATACTTCAACACCTCAATCATCATCTCATAAAATCCGTTGGCGCCATTTCCAAAACTCGCGAAAAGTTTTCGACTTTTTCCCTGACAACTGTGGATGGGGACAAACTTGTGTTTATCGATACTATGAAATTTATGACAGGCTCCTTGGAAACTATTGCTGCAAATTTGAAGAATGCCGGAATCGAAAACCACGAGGGAAATTTTTGAACCTGTTTGCGGTGAAGACTACCGTCTTCTACTTGGAAAAATGCCTTACGCCTACTCGTATTTCACATCGAGATCAAAGTATAGTGAAACTGAATTGCCTCCCCGTGAAGCCTACCGTAACGACCTGACGAATGATGAGTTGTCTGAAGAAAATTATGATTTGGCCCATCGTATTTATTCTGCGCTCCACTGCAAAAACCTGTCCCAGCTGACAAAGTTTTATGCGCTCGCCGACTGCGCGATCCTTTGCGACGCTTTCCAACATTTTCGGGCTGAAATGTTCCGATCCTTCAACGTCGAAATTTGCAGCTTCGTGAGCATTCCAGGTGTTGCGTTTGATATTGCTCTCCGCCAGAATCCCTATCAGCTCGACTTTTTGAAGCTTGAATCGGCTTATGAGCTTTTGGAAGCTAATGTAAAGGGTGGAATTACTTCTACCGGATCATCCCGTTTCGCTGTTGCCAATAACAAGTACATGAAGAGTTATCGCCCTCAAGACAGGAAGAGCTATTTAATGTCTTGGGACTGCAACAGCAATTACTCAATGGGTCTAACATCTCGTTTGCCTTGTTCAGAGTTTGAATGGTCGAACAAATTCAAGAGCTACTCAAATTTCCAAGTTGAAAAGGCCATCAAAGCCATGGATGATGACGATCCCTACGGTGCAATATTTGTTGTTGACTTGCACATTCCTACCGATATACATGACAAGCTTTCCGGATTGCCAGTCGCACCTGAACACAAGATAATCAAATATGACCAACTCAGTCCATATCAGCAGGAGCTCTTCAGCAAGCTAAATGTGTCCCAGTCTCAGCTGAAAACTAGAAAACTTGTCTGCACGCTCGAAGACAAGCGGGAATTTGTGGTTCATTACGTTGCTCTCAAATTCTACTTGTTCATCGGTTTGCGAATTACAAAGGTCCACAAGGTTCTAACCTTTCGTCAAGACCCATTGTTTCGACCTTTTATCGAGGAATGTAACAAGAAGAGAGGAGCTGCGCCGACAAAATTTCTCAAGGATATCTACAAGACTCTGATTGTTTCGGTAAGCCTTAATCATCTGTAAAAACCTGTTACATTAAAAAATCTAATTTGGCTGATTATTTTCACAGACCTTTGGAAAATGTATTGAGAGCATTCGCAATCGGACAAAGACCCATTTCGTGAGAACAGCCCACCGCGCCCGTCGGCTATTTCGCAAACCAGAATTTTCGCACGTTGCTGGCTTAGCTGATGATGATGTGATGGCAATTTTCTTGCGGCAAACTTCAATTACTTTGAACAAGCACGTCGCCATCGGGTTCTCAGTGCTAGAGGTTTCAAAAGTCGCTTTGTGGAAATTCCATTATGATTGGGTAATTTAAAATCAGGTTCTTTAATGGCCTGTCTGGGATTTTTTATCTTACATTGTTCTGGCATTTGCAGATATTGCCTAAATGGGGTTTGGAGCGATCATTCATGATGTACACGGATACTGGTGAGCCGATAAAAAATTTTGCAAGTCTACAAACCGGCAAGAACAATAGCAATTATTTATGTTTTTGCAGACTCCCTCTTCTACTTGTTATATGACAAAGATCCTTACCTCGAGATTATTGCAGACGACTTTTTCTTTGACTGTTCGGAATATGATGGCGAGAAGGACAAGGTGAAACCGTCTGACCGGTTGTTCTCCTTGAAAAATGCCAGAGTCTTTGGGAAATTTGAAGTAATTACTCTTATCTCCCTCACGACAATCATCCATCAAAAAGAAGCTTGTAATGACAGCTTTCTCATTTTTTTCAGGACCAGTTTCCACATCACATTCTCACCAAGTTCATAGCCCTTCGAGCCAAGCAATATTGTTGCGAATTGCAAAGCTGTACTGATCCTGCAGCGGCGCCAAACTACTACAAGAGGAGCAAAGGGATCTCCAAGACAGTCGTCAAAAACGTACTGCGCATTTCCGACTATGAAGAGTGCCTGTTTGGGAACAAAGTACTCAGTGTCGCCTCTAAATCTATCCGTAGCAAAAACAACAAACTGTACACTGTTAGAACTACCAAAAAATTTGCAACTAGTTTGTGCACAAAACGTTATTACATTAATGCGATAGAATCAGTTCCATATGGCTACCGTGGGAAACGAGTGTTGTGAGCTGCGTCTCACTTTGGGTCTTAATTTGATTTTGGCTGCTCCAAGTGGTGCTGGGAAAACCTTTTACACTGTTGAATTAATAAAACGGAGAGAAGAAGCTTTTGCACCTGACTCTTCAATTCCAAACAGAGTGGTTTGGGTTTACACGGAGAGACAGGATGCCATTTTTGATCAAGTCAAAGCCGTCTGTCCTGACTCTGTATTCATCGAATGACTCGAATCGTATGAAGAGCATGTACCTGAAGGCAATTCCGTTCCAACCATTGTGAGTTTGCAAACTGTCTTATGTCTGAATGTGCCACATTCGGCGTCTCATCAAAAAAATATTTTTTATTTAAAGCTCGTTTTGGATGACATCCTCTCAAATGGTCTCAAGTCGCAACTACTCGTCGACATTTTCGTGAATCATACACACCATCGAAAACTGCTGACTCTCCTCCTCATTCAGAATCTCTATGTCCTTTCGCCAATCTACAGGACTCTAAATCTCAATGCGCATCTCCTCGTTATCTGGCGCAATGTGAGAGATACGACAGTAATCGCAAACCTTGGCCGCCAACTCAACTATGGAAAATCTTGCCGGTCCCTGATTAATGCTTTCGAACATGTTACAAAGTCAGGTCCTTATGCTTCGCTTGTAATCGACTTGAGAAGTACTGTAGACAATAGTGTGAGATTTAGATCAAGTTTATTTCCTTCAGATATGACTATTCACATAAATGAAGGGTAAGCCAATAAAATCCAAATTACAAACAAGCCAATGATTTTCTTATTTTATTTTATGGCGCCCGATGGGCGCATCAAAAGGCCGGACCAAATGGTCCGGCGTCGTCGCCGGCTGCGCGCAGCCGGTAATGTCGTGCCTCAATTATCGAAATAATTCTTGGACACTTCCCGGTCGACATGTTCTTGAAGAACCTTGTGTCCCTCCTCCAACAATTCCACGTACTTGTCTTTGTTGATTCCTCCCCACAAGGCAAACTGCAGATGACGAATGATGATGTTGGGAATTTGCTTCACGTCGTAGACAGCGGTTCTTGAATTTTCGCCAGTCAAATGAACTTCGTAGCGGTTCTCACGAGGAAACTTCTCCAAACGCATGTACAGGTTCTTTAGAGCTTCGGTCTTGGAGGAACCGACGCCGAGGACCTTGCTCTGCGTTTTCATTGTAGTCTTGGTCCCCTTGTTGACGGTTCTAGCACCCGCCGTCTTGTACGGCGTGCGTTTGGTCCCAGAAGCTCCACCTCGGGCCTTGGCGGTCATTTTGGATTTGATGATTGCAGCTACCGCCTTTTTGGACACAGGCTTCTTGTTACGTGCTGGAGGTGGTACAGCTTCAGCCTAAGCAAATTTAAACTTAATTGGTGACGATGATTTCAAACGTGAAATTTGGTCAGAAAAATTACCTCGTCTTCTTCGTCTTCTTCTTCTTCATCATCTTCATCTTCTTCAACTCGAGCCTTTGCCTTTCCTCTAGTGGTCTTTGCTGCTACAGGTTTAGCCTTTCTCTTCGGCGGAGGTGGTGCAGGCTCCGAAGCATCCTCCTGGCAACAGCAAAATCAAAATTGAAAACTTGAAATGGAAAAACTATCAAATTTTGGTTCAAAATGCTTACGTCTTCTTCTTCCTCTATCTCCTGCTCAACCTCTTCGTCACCTTCGCTTCCGTCAACTTCGTCTTCTTCCATGGACATCTCATGGTCAGACTTGAGAAAGTCCTCAGCTTTTGCCTTCTTGTTTTCGCCCGTCACTGAAACACAACATGAACAGAAATTAGATGGCAGTCGAGAGATGTGAGAAAGGTTTAAACGGAAAAATTCTTACTTTTCAAAAGTCGATAGAGCTTCTTGGAGAGCTGTTAGATCAGAGATTGGGATAGCCAAGTGGCAATCGTCGCCAGTGAGACTTTTGATTGTTAAAAAATTGGCACCGGATTCACAACCTTTATCGTCGGATACGAACAACACCAATTTGTTTCCAACAAACACACGAAGAGTTTCGTCTGAGCGCTGAATGTCGATTGACGATGCTCCACAGCGGCGACTCTGGCTTTTATCCTTCCTTCGAAACCTTTCGGACAGTGACCGCGTTAGACGGCTATGGCAGTTACAACAGATTATCGTGTGACTTGAACCCCCTGAAAATAAGCTGCGAAAAAAAAGCCAGACGGGTTCCATTATTCAGTCTGACAAGTTGACGCCGGGTGTAAAAACTTGTCTGGCGACTACTCGTCGCAATTATATGAAATGATGATGGCGCAATAACGTTTGCAAAGAAGACAATAACGTTTCTCTCTCAGCAAGTAATCTTGCCTTTATTCGTACTGAGTACCAATTTCACAAACAGTGCGATCGTGATGAGGACTATTCCACAAGAAGACACGATCTTTAACCATAGTTGTAACAAACTTCTCGAGAGGTCGCTCACGTAGGTGTGTGAAACTCTCCCTACCAGTACGATCCAAATACTTGGCTTGTCTCTCTTTGCTCTTGGACCTACCAGGAATTATACCTGACGAAAGTGCGAATCCAAAATTTAGTTCCGAAACCTTATTACGCCAGATTGCGCTTCCACAGAATTGCGGGAAATCAAATTCCTTGACGAGTCTCCTTGCCAGATTTTCAACACGCTTTTCCTGCTGACGATGCCACATGTTGTAGATGAATTGGACGGGATGGTCATCATGCTTCCAGTTTGTACAGTACACAACGTGGAACATTTCATACTCGTCAGGCCTCAGATTGGTTCGATCTCGAGTGTCAAACGTAATGTTGGGCAGGCGCTCCAAAATTTTCTTGATCTCTGCTTCCTTTTCCACAAATATGAAGACGTCAATATCTCCGTATTTGTTTGTGTTTCCAATGAGCCATTCCACGCATCCACCGGCGATTATTGGACGATAAGGTGACAGCAAGTCGAGTACCCCCAAGATGAAATTGTAGAGTTGAACCCTCGGTGTTGGAATGAAGTACTCTCTCCCGACTGACTGCAAGAGAGCGAGCCAATCCTTGTAGCGCATGCGCTCAGATATTAAGTCCAACAGCTCGTTGGATAGCTGCGGAACCAATGCTTTTGATGGCGCAACTGCACCTGGAACAATCTGTTCCGTCGAATTCTTCTCTGATGACATTTCTTCCACTTGCAAATCCATGACACAGCACGAGAACTTTAACTTTCCGACTCGGCAAATTTTGAGTCAGCATTCGGACTTATAAGTTGAAGCTCTTGTGAATAAGCTCCCCCTTGTATGTCTTCTCCTTGCTCATCCCGTAGATAATACACAGTGGGATTACCATGGCGCACTTTGCGGATTGTGTAAATCTCATCATCCCATGACTGGCTATAGCCTTTTGAGAAGGTGTTCTTGTTTTTTGCCAACAACACAGTTTGTCCAACTTTCAGAGAGGCTTTAGTTTGGTTCTGAGGCGTCGCGCTCTCGCCGTACAGGTTTCGGTACACAATGTACAAGTTGTTCTTGTTCACTTGATCAGGTTTCATGCGTATACTGCGATGATAACTCCCATTGTAGTTGTTTACAAAATCCTCGAGATGGTCAATGTATCTCCTCTTGCCCGTAAGAGTCATGTAGCGAGAGATTCGTGAGAGAACAGTTCTGATAACGCGCTCCACCAAACTCCCTTTGATCGCAGGAGACCATGTCGAAAAATGTTTAATCTTCAGCTCGTTCATCAGCGCCTTGTGCACGCCATTGTAAAACTCTCCGCCAAAATCTGAAACAAGCTGCCTGTCAGGTGGCAAGGGAAATTACAAATAGTTTACAATGATTCTCACCTGTTTGCAAATACTTGGGCACGAATCCAAATTTCTCGAGAGCTTTGCGAAAAGCCACAGCAATCGTATGAGCTTTCTTAATACGAAGAGGGATGATCACAAGTTTCTTAGAAAAAGCGTCAATCAGAAAATACAAGTAACGCACAAAATCATTTGCACCAGCAAATTTCTGAACATCACACAAGTCACCAACGAGCTGATGCTGCCACGTAGGAACAAACACCCTTCGCCTTGGAAAACGTCTTCTTGCTGGCTTATGCAGTGCATAAACGCGCGAATTTTCAATTGTCCCATCACTCTTCTTCAGTCCATCCGACTGCAAAAACGTTTTCAAGCCAGCAAGTGATGCCGCCTTCCCCAAGTTTTGGTATTGCTCTGCTTGTGTTTCCATTTTGAAAGCAACTAAGGAAATGAGCGGCACTCTCTAGTCGTCTCGAAATGGCGTCAGCAAAACATTTGCAGAAGCATTTACCGTATTTGCAGTATCTGGAAAAGTGTAAACCTTGTGTAAGACGGCAACTCATCAACTCCTCAAGTCCGGGTGAAATTAAGGCCTTACGTGAGTGCGTATTAAATCTTGTGAATACCAATATTCCACCGTCACCAAAAACTCTCGCCAAATTAAAAAACATCGTAAGCACTTGTTGAAAATAGCATTTTCTTGAAAGAAGCTCAACTCGAGTGCTACAAAAAAACTTATAAACCAGAAAGGAGGTGGCGTGATTCTCCATCTTATTCTTGGGACTGTGTTGCCAACCTTGATAAATTTGATCAAGCAGAATGGCTAAACGCATGAAACTCGTGAGCGAGGCTGACTATCAGCTTTTGAGTTCTCTCAAGTCTGGAGTTGCTCCTACTTCGAGTGACAAATTGCAAGAAATCAAAAACGACGTTCTGCATCATGGGAACAACATTCCGGATGACGTCAGAGTCAAATGGATTCAGACTCTCATGCGAAGCATTCAAGATGAGAAAGCGGCTGAAGACAAAAAACCACTACTGGTCTCCGAAACGGACGAAAGCAAGAAGAAGTTGGTTGAGGCGATCAAACAAGTCCCGGACATTATCAACAAAAAGCTGCAAGACGTTGGCAGTCTTCAGGACAGAAGCCAGAAACAAATTCAAGCTCAGCTCAAACAGCTGGTCGCCAAACCGACAACAATGCCGGAGCTCAAGCAACATATGGAAAAATTGACAGAAGGACTAACGCAGCTCACCAAGTCTAATGACCATTCAAAATTGAAGGAGAACCTTCAAAACATTGTGGACCATCTAGCAAAAATGTCCAAGACACCCGAAATTCTTGATACAAGCTCCGCTAACAGTGACGAATTCACAAGCTTGCATGGAGACACAACTCAAGATTCCATTGATGACTATGATCTGACGGGTCCAACATCTCCGATAAAAGGAGCCCCCGGAAACGCTCAACTTGTCGAACAGTTTTTGACGCAGAGAGGCATCAAAGCGGGAGTCAGTAGGCAAATTGTAAATGTAACCAGAACCATTCCTGGATCCAATCTTGAAGCAGTGGTGGAGTACATGACAAACCCGAGGGTGGCAAGTAAACCGGTTGGACTGGAACCCATCATGCGAGCCCTGTCTTTAGACGATGGTTACATGCAAGGACCATTTTCTGAACGATTCAAGAATGAAATGATAAACTTTACTGTTAAAACTAGGAGTCAGCCGAACAGGCAAACGGGTAAAGGAAATGTGAAGCGATGGATAAGAATAAAGTGATTTATTTATAACACAACAGCTTTGATTACATTCCATCTTTTTAACATTACGAGAGCTGGGCATACATCTCACAAGTCTGACAACAAGATTGTCGTTATACTTGTGATCCTTATTTCTAAACTGATTATAAAATCTCCCAAAGCCCATCCCCTGAATCATACATTTTAAAAAATATACTGCATAACTCCCACAAACTAAAGAATTGAAGCTTTGCAACTGCTGTTTGGCCATGAGGACGCGGCAATTAGTCCTTGAAAAAAAGTTGCGAAACCAAGAGCCGTAGTTTCGTAGGTCCATGCCGAAAGAGCAAAATCCAAACACTCTTGTGCTTTGGCGAGGAAGGAAAATAGCTGTCCAATGCTCGCCTTGATGGGTGCTTGGCTACAAACAAAAAAACAATGAGAATCAGTTTACACATGAAAACGTTTGGTACACAAGGCCAATCGGAATGGCTCACCTTCGTGTTGACTATGAAACACTGATCCTTGTGGTTATTCATCACGAGGCTGTCGAGACCGTCCGCTGGCAAAACGCTAAAGTCAACACGTTTTGGGTTGAGCAAACAAGACAGTTTGCACATGAGCTGATGCGTATCCATCAAACCAGACTGTAATCTTTATACTTGACCGATCTATCGTTGTGAATCTCGAGACAGCTAGGCGAAAATGTCCACACGACGGCTGACAGAGGTTCAGTGGGAGCAGGATTGAATTTCGCTTCGATTCTGCATACTCCATAACCAGGCGCCGTATTTTCTTTACCGTTGGTGAGGTTGAATGCATACAGGCAAAGCTGACGTGAGAAATCGTCGTAGCTGATGTCGAAAGGGTCTGAGTCATCAACATTCAGACTTGTAAAGAGGTTCTTGTAAGCAGCCATGTATAACTTATTTCCATAGTCCATTTCAAATGGTCCTGGCGTTATTTGATTGCCATTGATGAGTAAGTTGACCGAGGTCGCGTTATTGTGTGCAAAAGCAAAAGGATTTTTGCTTCTGTCACCGTTATAGGCTTTTGCATTGATGAATCCAATTATCACTCTGTACGGTAGCAGCCCAGTGAGGTTTTCGTTCACAACCTGTAGAGTCCCCGTTGGAATTGTGAAAACTTTACAGTCACATTTCAGCATTGGATAGAGGGCAGGAGCAGAATTCCATTTCGTCAGGACGTTCAGCAAGACGCTGTCCATTACTGAATACTTTGGTACCAGCAATTTAGCGTCTTTGATCACGCAGCGGTATTTCACAATGTTGTATGAAGCAGCATCCTGTTTCAGGAACCATTCCCTTGCTGAACGATGAAGCTTGAGTCGGAAGTCCGTTGTTGGTAGAAGCCAACGAGGCTGGCGGAAAAAATCCAAATTTGGTCGAAACTGAAATACAACTTGTTTTGTTTTGGCTAATCCGGATCTGATCTTGTGTCCATCGTTCTTTGTATCGTCATATTCTGCATAGCCCTCCTTGTAGTAGCCTATGCTTG
>JAQGBJ010001223.1:0-25246 GCA_034698345.1 Sphaeridia pumilis | reverse complement strand
TAAATTTAACCTAGGCCTTTGCTCAAGAACAAGAACCAAAAACAAAACTGACTCCCTGCCTCAGTGCATATACCCACCCATTGTCGTCATCAGAGCAGAAATTAACCCTCAAGCAGACACCAACAAACAATCAAAGTAACCTGGTTCTTTGGAACAATTAAAATCAAATGCCACTTGTTGTGTCGTACCCACGTCTACCTCAGTGTTTTCCTGTATTTTGGGTGCGGGCGGGCAGGGGCAGGCAGGTGCGCGTATAATTACACAACGACAAAAGCCAAACTGCATCTGCATTCATTTCCTTTCTTGCCCCTCTTTTACTCCACTTTGCTTAAGCACCCTCAAAGTCTTTAAATACTCTTTTTCTCATCTTGTTGATTATCATCATGACTGACCCTGATGTTCCGCATCAGCTTTGCAAATTCAGCAGCCTGACTACCACCGGCATTGCACAGATAGACAGGACAAAGTATTTTAGCAATTCGTGTATGTTCCACGTTTTGTACACTTTTACGTAATTGTCCAATATCACGCTTCCTGACTCAATGCATTGCATCCGCAAGTTTAACTACTCCTGCATCTTGATCATGTCACACTGCATGACTGCATTTGGTATTCGCAAAAATAACAACCAAGAAGTAGAACTCAGACCTCAGTCAGTCAGATTTTGCACCACATTACGTTTACTACTACTCGTTATTGCTCATTCTTAAATTCTTGTAATCTTCCCTTCAACCTTTAAGCCATAAACATGGGCTAAATATCCGCGCTTCAAAGATTTGCGGCTGACCACACTGCCACAAACAAACCACTTGCCAAGAATTCGCAAATCTTCATACTTTTTACTGACCGGTCTTCAGCAAGTTCTTCAAACTTATAATGTAAACCTATAACAACGTTGTTAAACATTCAAAGCAAGCCGCTTACCGTTTTTCTTCCTTTAGCCTTGTTGTCTGTATCCGAGGGCTGTATAATTTGACTGCAAAAATGTTTAACCACTGATGACAGTTTCGTCTGATCCTTTACGATTACCAAAGGTTGAGTAGATCCGCTCCAGGTACAAGAGCCATTGATGTTAAGCATGCAAGGGTTTCTGCAAACCAAAAGAAAAAAACATATAAAATCTTAATGCATAAACATTTATGTTCTTAAAACGCATTATGTTTGCCTAGGAATTTCAACAATAATTTGGACAAAATCCCTGCATGTATTTGGCCTCTTTAGCTACAAACTTCAAAAAATTCCAACTATCATCTCAGAGTTAAATCCACTCAAAACAGCACATCAGTCAAATGTGCTTCCTTCCATTTCTCAAATCAAATTCCGATCCTGACGCCAATCATCCCTCGCCTCGACTGTCTACTTTCCAGCCGGTTGTTGCAAAAGATTAATTGTATCACCATCATGTCGTAACCCTCATCATCCCTTTGCAATTAACCCTACTACCAGTAGCTCTTATTCGATATTATTCTTATACCATCCAACGAACGTATCCTGACAGCAAAATAATTACGTTTCACATTCACATTTCTTCACCTTTGGAAACATGCAACCAGAACCAGACCAGATCAAAAGTCTTTTACCAACAAAAGTCACTACTAGATTTAATGAAAACTTCAGCAAACTTTTGCAAACAATCCCATCGATCGCCTCAACCCATCTGTCTCCACCTTCATCAAAAGCAAGTGAAAGGTTGACCAATAATTCCACCATCGTATAATCAAATGCACACTCGCTGAATACAGATCAGGTTACTAACAACTATTAGCCACAAATTTATTATGCTACCTTGTTTTTGCAGGAAATGCCGCCGCACAAATTACACTATTATTCTAGCCTCAGACAAATTGCCTTCAAGCGACAAATTGCATGGTGGCCAGGTAACAGTATAGTTTACATAGTTCACTAGCAATGACCACCTTGCAAATTTTTGCACTTTTCTCTCAACGATTATTTTGTCTCCAAGCTGCCATTAGCCACCATTGGATTTTACAACACCAACAAATTAATTCACTCTCTATATTCACATCACAATAAACCCAACGGCTCAAAACCATATCCTCATTAAAATTCGTTCACTTTCTTTAGTTCACAAAAATTGATACTTGAAACAAATTCCTGGGCAGCTTTCATTTGATACCACGTGTCTTCACAGGTGTCATCCCTCAACTAAATTATTCCAGTCCGTCCTTCACACCTTCATCAAATCTGGCACTCCAATATCTTCCGTACTTGCAAAACTCTAGCCGCAATCAACCAGTTCATCAGTATTGACCAACACTGTCATTTTGCTCCTGTGCATTCAACCTGTTGCACTTGTCTTTACCAACTCCAAGAAAAAACAAACCTTGATTCTTGTCAAACCGCCGTCACTAAATACAGCGATTACACCTCAAAACCATTGGACACCATGTCCCCCATGAAGTTCGGCATTTTGTGAAACTGAAAAACTTGCAATTTCTTCTTCCAAAGTATCATTCACATTCACAACAGAAACTGAAACCTCCATTGTAGCTACACCTTCGTCAGCTTCAACCAACACTCTATGATATCAGCATCAGTCATAAAACAAGAAAATCAACAAACAATTCTGCAAAATTTCGCAAATGAACAGTATGCCATTTTGCTCCTACCGGTTTCTTCAAACAAGAAACAAACAATCACTTGCCGACAATGCTTAAGTCAACTACAGACCAACTGACCACATCGTGCAAAAAATATTAAATTTACGCTTACTTTAAAGCCTGTCCATAATTCCTCCCGCCATGATCTTTCTCTCTGTTAACCTTGACTTGACTGACTTACACTTACAGGTTTTTATCCACCTTCTCTGACTGTCTACAAACTGTAATCTGACACTACCATCAAAAAGACAAAAGATTATAGCCATCTTCTTCAGCAACATGCAGATGCATTCAAGTTTACAAACAAACGCTCAAAGCCAATAATGCACTTTTACCTGACCTCCTTAACATCATCCTAACAAACGACTCAAACATCATCAACTCTCGGAAGAAACGAAACCAGTCAATGTATCTCGCCGCGTGAAAATTCACAACACCAATTTTTCATTCTTCACACATGCATTTCCCATACAGACACGCATGTCCCAAAATTCGGCCTCGACAATACCACGCTGATTACAGCCGTCATCAAAATTCATAACCCCACTGCTCCATCGTACCGTCATTACCTGGTTCTGTGTACACTTTTCTCGCAAAATCGTACACGAAATAGCACCACACACATTATTTGTGTCCAAATTCCAAATCAAATTCGCACAGGGCACGCATGACTTAAAAATAATCCAGCACAAAACCTCAATCCCAAATACCGTCAATTTCAAACCGGAAAACAACAATCACAAATTTTCCTTGCCCTTTTGACATTCAAATTTTTGCAATTACATTGTCACCAACACAACCCGTTCCAAACAACAAAACACATCATCCATCACACCAAAACTTACTGTCACTGTCGTCCAAGTCTCGCTGACCGACTGATCTTCCAACATTTGGCTCTTGCTATGCATCCGTCCACTAGCGATAACACAATCCGGTGATAATAGCTCGAGCCAGACTTTTTATCAACCACAACAAAGTAGTGTATGTTTGCTTTCTACCAAACACAGCTTTGTCCACTGGAATCCGATACGTGGCTTGACAGCATTCACATGTACAGTCTGATCGTGCCAGTTCATTCGAATCATGATTCAACTTTCCCTGTTGTCTGTCAACTGTATTATATTTATCGGTTCAACTAGTGACCATCATTGCCATTCAGTACAGTTTCATGTTTACTTGACTACTTAACAATGTTAACTTATCATCAAACTTGACCACAATCCGCCACTCAGCCTCATCAGCGTCTCCAACTTTCGTTCAGCCGCATGTGTTCGGGCTGTCAGCTCATTCAGAAATCAGGAAAATCTGCTCCAACACTGACACAAAGCTAAACACCTCCGCAAAAATTCAAAATCCGTTAATCCGCCCACTAACCCATTGATTCTCCACACAGACTAACTGAATTGTCTGTCTGGCGCAATCTGATAATGTTTCAGGAAGACTGCAACACAAGATATTGTTCACCCATATTTCATTCCAAATCCATTCAAACGCCCAAAAGTCAGTCCATTAAGATTCCTTACATATCCATTTCATCCCATCAAACAAAATTAAATACAGCACGAGCTGTCAATAATTTACTCTGTTTGCCATTTATTCCCCAGTTTCGTGCTTTCTGCCGTTATTATGTCAATATGTTAGTATCATTACCATACCACAGTTTGCACATGATAAGCTTTTGCGGAAGCCTTTTCTTGACAGATGAAATTCAGTTAATTATAAATCTGGCCCAATGTCCAACTACAAAATCAATATAATTCAAAAATGTATTCAGCAAGTCTGAAAACACATCAGTGAAGCTTTCCCATCATTGCTGTGACTTTGCTGCAACTTGCAGTCTGTACACGTTTTTCGTACGCCCAAAGCAACAAGCTTTTTGCGACATTCCACCAAACCCCAACCCCACTAACCTGCCCAAAAACCATCGCCGATCAAGCCGGACAAACTACATAATAACAGGCCACTTTGATCAAACCCTGTCTCGTCCACACCTTCCCACTGTAATTTCAAACTCACAAGATTAATTTCCGATAATTGCACATAAACCTTTTCACCCTTTAACCACCTTCCCATCAGCAGCAAATCAACACTCAAGCCTCGACAGTTTTCTCCTACTACTGGCTACGTAACTAGTTCCGTAACAAAAACTTCCACTTAACCTTTAATGCCTTTAACAATATCAAATCCCGTTCAACAATCAGACGTATCAGCGTAATTGCTAATTGTAATTGTCTAATGGTTCAAATCATTAAATGAAAACTGATCAAGCCCATTGTACCAGCTCCGTGGCTCCAACATTCCCACGCCTTCAAATTCTTCAAAAATTTACTCTCAATTACTATCAACTGGCAAATATACTACTTCAATATTTGCTATAAAAAAATATCACATCTCTTATTCTTCTTCTGACATTCAGTCTACTAGTGAAAGCCAGAAATCTTCAACTGAAGTAGCCAGCAACTTTTTAACAAATGTGTATTCTTCCACACCAATGGATAAAAACCAGCTGCTCTATTCGCAAAAATATATACACAGTGCATATGCAATACACCATTTAAAATTTTCATTACCGCATAAACCATAAACCAACAAACTAAAAGCATTGACCGTTTTCCCAACAATCGGTCAAGGTTCGCTGCTAAAAATCAAAAACGAAAGCATACAATCCAACTCCATACTTAACTAACAACGTTTCGCACCTGCCAATCTTACGGTATCGCATCGTTAAATGTTGATTAACAAGCTAGTCTTGTTAAAATATATTTTTGTCCACATTCACCAAAGAGCACAACATTTTTCAATCTCTTCACCTCCTTCACTATAGCTAATGAACAAACCGTACCTCTTTTTATATGCATTCTGCAGCTCAAAACGCATAAATAATCCTAATCTGTGATAACGTAACAGAGAGAAACTAAAAGTAACTTTGAAATAAAAAAAGCTAAGGCAGATGCGTATATTCATGCAAGCTGTAGCGTGTATGAAATCGCAACATCTTACGTCTTTCTTTGCACTTTGCCAAAAGATCCGACAACTGATGCGTTCTCCACCATGTGCATTACTTACATTCATTGCAAGACAATTCATATTCCATTACAGTACCGTCCAACTACATTCACCGAATCGCTAATTGGCAAAAATGCCAATGTTTTTCAAGTAACATGTTGCGTAACGTGCATTACCGTGCTAATTTTGAAACTTTCTCGACTGAACCTTCTAAACATTTCTGGATAATATGCTTCATACTTTCAGTATCCTTTGTCGCAAGTCGCAACCACCATCTCTCATGTTCTCTATTTTCAAAAATTGATCTTTAACCACCTTGAATTCGATGTTATCGAGCCATGTACGTTACCCACAAATGGTAAATTAAATCAATCCTGACGCTTGTCTAAAGGTTAAATATGGCCAAACAGTCTCCGCATATTCACACATCACATGCTCAAATACGTTGCAAATTTGTAGATTGCAACACCATCAAACCGCCACTGCAAATACATGTCTTGTTATGGTCAACCACGTGTTAGCCGCCCACGCACTACCAATTCAAACACGCTTTATACAATTTCCCATTTTATAAAACGCCATGCACAATTACAATTCATTACATAAAAAGCACATCGTTTACCTAAAGCCTACACAAAATACATGACGGCCTTTCAAATATCCATTATTCACACAATTTTTCAAAAAACTTATGGTCCCAAACATTAGATTACGTAAGCTGCAGCTGCAAGTTTAAGCTTTAGCCCAAGTCCACACTATCTGCCGCCATTTCATAAGCTTTTATAACACAATATTGAACAACAAACAATTTCGCGGTTAATTCTCTTCACGCCTTAAATCATCAATAAACTTTAGCCGTAAACTATTTGTACCAACCCGCACCATTGCCTTTTGCCGACACCGCAGACAGGTGATTTTTTGATTAATTGCCTTTTTTGAAACCCTCCTGCCCATTCAACAATATATATAACGTGTTAGTTAGAGATTCTAAAAAGGCTACCATAACAAACATCAAACTGCATACGCATTTACTAACTTGACTGATTTCAAACCAAAATGTATTTCACAAATGAACCAACAAATCCAACCGTGCAACTGTGCAACGCCTTGTACTTTGACCAAACCTGCTCCTTCACGTTTTGCTCTGTTTGAGGAAAATGAAAAATACATAATTCCGCACAAATTCAACCCTCGTCTCATCTAATTCACAACACCTACAAATTAATTTTTAGCCCATAATTTACACCAACACCTGCTGCAGCAGTAGCAGTAATCGCATGCCAAATTTAAGGAAAACTCATACCACTGAGTCAAAACGAGTCGGCATCTACAAAACAACGGCACGCGTTCAATTAACACACTGACCAACTCTTTGTAGCTGTTACGCAGTCTCACCAATTTTGAAATATATATAATGTAATGATTTATCTGTACATCTTTTGAGAAGTTGAAATCCTATGCTAAAACGGCAATCCCAATCAAACTTGATGAACAAGTTCATCAAAAATACTTCTTCTTTCTGCTCTTGTTTGTATGTCGATTTCCCTTTTTATTCTTGACCGCCTTGGCGATCCTTCAAACTGATTGCCACAACAACAAACGCAATCTGCAAAAATCAAAGAGCCTCATCATCATCAACACTTTGTAGGTGCGCTTTACATACAAAACATTCTTTTCAAAACTCTTCTTCCATTCAACCAACAGCTTTTCGACACCATTTTAATTCTTCTTCCACTCAAACAAAGCCAAATCGTGAGCATCCCAGGCAGGGATCAAGGGTATTCACAAAATATTGCCAGCTACAACCCAATCACAACACCATCGACGACTGACGACGTCATCATCAACTCGACTCACTCAGTCACCTAGCCATGATTACCGCATCATAACAATCATAAAAATATCAAAATGTTATTACTCAATATTTTTCTGTACACTCACTTCTTTTGCTGCCGTCCAACAACAAGAGGATCAAGTGCATCCGACTGATTTCAAATAATTCAAGTATGTATTCATTCAAACACAACAATAATACACCCCCACTCACCTCAATAGAATCACAAAAGCTTCAAAATTTCATTATGGCTTGCTACTGTTCTCGCTGTTATGTAATAACAACATTATTATAAACACCAGAAACATTTCATTCCACTGCCGCCACCAAATAAATTGCAATTCCTGTCGTGATCTCATCAAGGCATGTAATATCACCCAATATCATCATATCCTTCTTAGATAATCAACTTTTCATCAACAACCGCCGCCAATAAATTCATCATTGATTTCTTATAATAAGCTAACGGAATATATATTGTCCAAGATCGCCAAAATTAATTCATGTGCATGTTCCATCAGGTCCGTCTCATCACATGCAGGTATTGCTAGTTCAGTTACTTCAAAATCCTTTTGGTACTCTTTTTATCACGCCCAGCTCCAGCTTACTCTCCGAGCTTAATTGAATATGAATCAGTTCAAATAACTCTGTCTCCAACTATAATTTCTCCACAATCAATCATCATCAAAACTTTTACCTGACAACCTCCATAAAATACCCATGTACCACAACATTGCCAGCTACCTGTCTTTTTATATATATCTTTATTCCCCAGTCGTAAAACACAGAAACATGCCACCGTAATTTGTGTCTCTATCAAGGGCTTGGTCACTACCAATCTAAAAACACAATGTGCATAAATAGAGCCCATAACAAGTCAACGCACCAAATTCCAATTAGGCATATCTCATCATTGCACCTGTCCGTCTGAACATAAATTTTCTCCCAGCCAAATACATCCACCGCAAACACTCTCACTCTTCTTATAATCATCAACAGGTTAAAAAATCAACACCCAAGAAAAAGACTAAAGACGGCCAATCGTTAACGATTACCAATATCAAGCAGCACATCCGCAGTATTATTGCAATATCCGCCAAAAGTAAATAATCAAAAGCCTCATCAGGAGAGTGAGAGTAAAATCTCGTTAATGCAGCGTTCGTTCATCGTTAAACGATTTAACACCAGGACGAAAAAAATCAGTAGCCATGCTTTAGCAGGTACATATATACAATCGCTATAATGCCAATATCAATATCGATACCAGACACAATCTTCATCAACTAACTAGCAGTCGTTCAGCCGTTAACGAATATTAACGACATCGAGAGAGTTAAACAGCTCTCTTCCTTCCGCCTTTCTGTTATCTTGTTCAACTACCATTGTCGCCATTGAATCTAATTCAAGCCTGAATTAACATCGGTACACGTGCTCACAAATTCTTCGTTTACAAACAAGTCCATATCCCCACCTTCGATGCACTTTCACGTTTCATTAACCATCCACTGCAGCATTAACCAATGCATCAACCTGCATCTAACCTGCATTTATGCATTTACAAGCGGAAATGCCGACATTAATTCATCATAAACTCCCGTATCTTTACTGCACCTTGCTAATCGCAATCAAAATTACAATTCAACTCAACTAATTCGTCCATCCGTATTGTATTACTACAACATACTCGCCAACTATGTTAAAGCCACTACCGGTATATTCCCAGCCTTCAACACAGGCAAGCCTTAAGGCCACTGCTGCCAGCAAACAACATTGTTCACCTTTCCAGCTGCTAATTAAAAAAATATTGTTCATCCCCACACCTTTAATCTACTCAAAACTTTCTCATAATTTACAAACTATGACAGACGAAAAACCCACATACATACCAGGAAGCTTGCAATTTTCTGCTCAATTTCCAGCAACTTTACGCTCTTGCAAATTCCTTGACATACGAGAACCCTGCGAACGCCCTTCAACAGTCTCAAAATTCTTCTATTGTTCTATTCCTTTTCTAGAGTTCAATTTCAATGCCATGTGAACCTGCTGAAATCTGATCGTGTGAATCCACCAACAATTTATTATGTCATCTTCAATTACGTTCCACGCAGAAACTGAAAACGCAATTTCACCACTTGATCGCCTCCATCCATGCACCTGCTGTCTGCCGCTCACTTGCTATTTTGCCATTTCATAAAACTACGTTTAAAATTCTCTCTCCTTCTGTGTCTGCCTATCTTCCTTACAATCTTAAATATCTTTTAAAGCGTCTCAACGAGAAAATCTCTCCATTGGAAGTCACCACTGTTTACACTATTTACTTTTATGGCTCAGAGCACCTTGGCCATATACTCACAATTATCATTATTGTTGTTATGATATTATTACTATTATGATTGTCGTCATTACCGCCATTACTTTTCAATATGCTCCTTAATGGTCATTCAATGACCACATAATCTGCCTCAATTCTTTTTTTCATCTGGTGCACTCTTCTCCACAAGTCTCAACCAAACGCAGTTTAGCACACAAAAAGACCTTTGCATCCCTCCATCAATATAAAGTTAATGTCTACATCGTTACTCTCAACTTTTTTGATTTGATGACGGTCACCTCTTCTGCTTCTCAAGTCTTTTCTTCATGGAAACCAATTTCAGTTTTCAATTTTTTCCAACTCGCCATATCTAGTACAAGGGCTTATCCTACAGACTTTTACTACAAACAAATATAAATATCACAGCTCAATTGACAATCAAAACCTTTATATTCTTCAATTTTCCATTCTTATATCCACTATTCCTGCTACCTTTTAAATTAAATACCATTAATAAAAGCTCCACCACCAACGTCAAAGTTTAAACAAGCCTTGCGATTAACAAACCCAATGACCACCTCTCATGCCCATTCATGTACATATATTCAAACACCTCAACTATACTAACGAACAAGGCTTGGCATCATCAACAATGATCATCACCACCGCCATTGATGATGCAACAGAGCGACAATAACAAGTGCACATCGTCTCAAGACTTTTTAAGCTTTTTCTCATCATAACTCAACATTTCAAGGCCTTCAAGGGCCTTCAAATCATATCAAAATTAGCAAATTGTTTACACCTTTATTTAGCCATTCTGTCGGCGTCCACAGCGGCATATACACACACCTTATCAAAATGCAAGGTGAAACGTGCCATCTTCTCAACTCAACTCAATCACATAATGAACCTTTAATTAGTAATTTGTGGTCAGGTCCAATTATCCCTTCATTGCTTTTGTATTGCTCCTGTAGTCGTGTATTCAAAGCTTTTTTGCCGCTTTATTGGCAATACATAATTATTGTGTATCCACTGCATAACTAGTAGCTATATTCACGCCTATTTTTATTCTTCTCTTCTGCTCTTCCTCGGATGACACTAGCAATTAAAAATATGAATAAAACAATCAAAGTCTCATAACCCTGCATTGTTACTCCAAAGGCCTGCCAGCAACAACAAGAAGAAGAATCTGCAATATTTGACATTGCCATCTTTGCAAATCATCAAGACAAATTGGTTGTTTCCTTCTTGTTTGAATCCGCAAATACCTTTTATGTATGCACACTCTGCCATCTTTAGTCAACCACTCCTGCTCTTATCGCTACCACAACCAAAGTAATTAATATCAACTTCTGCAATTCATTGTCTTTACTTATCTTCGTGTCAATCTACAATTACATTTCTTCCTCAAACAAAGGTCAACCCTTGTAATTAGTGCACAAAAAACCAGAAATGCAACAAAAACAATGTCAAAGTTCCCCAGAGAGTTACACGTTAAATATTCGCTTCATTTACTCCCTTTAGCCTTTAGCTGACTTTTATATTATTTCTGGCTTCAACTTCTCAAGACTCCCTGAGAAAAAATAATTACATAACCGCTGCTTAGCCCAAAACCCTCAAGGGACAAGAAATTTCCAACCGGAATTGATATATATTTTATTTCTATTCCGCAAACTTAGTTCTTCCCTCTGCTTTTGATTATGTTTGCCCCCAGGTCAGTTTTGTTTACTTTGCAACGTAATCCTGCAACTACATCCGATCCAACAACAATTGCCAATTCACATTGAAGCCCCGTTTGCTCCCTAGCTACTATACTAACAAGCCATCTAAATAATTAACTCAAGCAGACTGCACACATCAAACCTGGACCTTTTTACAGACCACTCGATTCCCACGCTTTTTTGCTCATACAAATTATCCAACATCATAGTAAACTAGTCGTGATTTATATCCGTATACGCCATAAACAAACAAGCCAGTCTCTCCAAATTATTTTTACATAACACACAATATTTACACACTTCCATACAGGTAAATTTGCCATATTACACGCCAAAGTCCCGTCTTTTGTTGTGCCTATGCCTTGTTACATTACTTTACATTTTTGTTGGAGACTCAAAAGGAAATTCGCAAATCGTTTAATCGAGTGTAAATTGAATGCACGCCGCAAAATCCCATATTTGGCCACCCCGTCATAATAAACTTCATAATAATATCAAAATTAATGACGTGATATTCCTAATGATTCCAAAATCGCCGCAACATTCTTAATAATAACAAACCATATGCTTTGACTATTTCTAATTTCACAGGCTGTTGCCGCCAGTCCTTTTCCCAACAAAAGTCTTGCAAAACAATTACAATCTAGTTAGCCCGATCATTTACAAAATTCGCAAAAAGTTTGCAAATTCCACTTGTCCTTTTGGCCCATGCAACCTTGAAACAGATCCCAACAAAGACCCGCCCACAGTAAACAAACATCATTAACCGGTACACACACATAACTGCTCTTCTTCTCAGATTACACTTTTCAATTGCTTTAATCCTCCATTATCTCAATACTCGTTAACCAGTCAGCTTATATGCACATGTGGCCACCAAATGGCTCACATATTTATTTGCAGACAAA
The DNA here is from genome assembly GCA_034698345.1 of Sphaeridia pumilis. NCBI lineage: Eukaryota > Metazoa > Arthropoda > Collembola > Symphypleona > Sminthurididae > Sphaeridia > Sphaeridia pumilis. The sequence continues at coordinate 12,842 of JAQGBJ010001223.1, read as the reverse complement.
ACAAATGTATAACTTTACCAATTAACCAACTGTCCATCCGTCTCCCAGTCGCGACTGCCGTCGTCCGTCAATGCAACAATTAGACAACACGCCCCTCCCGGCACAAAATCCCAATTTAAATGCTAATCAACAAGGACTCCCTGCAAAAATGGACGTATTCATCACCCTTAACGCACAAGCCAACCATGCTTCCGAAATACCAAACATGCCGTGCTAGTTGTCCACTGTATTACACAACTTCCAAACTGTAACAACAATTAACACGTACTTCAACATATTGCGTCCATATTCTGTCCAAATGAGCCAACATACACATATGTTCTCTCCTTATCAGCATGTTCCTTGCCAAAGTTGACACGTTTACAGCCTGCAGGACTGCACGCATTCCTATTAGCAAATTCGCAACATTTTTCCTTTTAAGACACCGCAATTCCGCCCGTCCATAATAGTTAACACTTTATTTTGCTACCATTTACTACTGCAGACTGATTGCTGAATAAGAACCAACTTTGTCCGTCTATGCTACGAGGCCTTTGGCCATCTACGGTTATAAAAATATATCGCCAAGCCTCTTCACTTCCAATTCCCAATATATACAACCTTCGCCAACATTATTGTTTACAACTACAAACTTGTTCCCTGCCATACATGTCAAATTCACAGCGCACCCTCAATGTCTACGACTGCTACTGCTGTCTTGTCTTCTTTCATTTCCACCGACCAAAAGTCGTTTCAAAGCGTTAATTACTCATTACCCCGTGGCGACTTTATAGCCTCACATAACCAACACTACTGCCGACAAACAAAATTGCAAATTTGGCACTTTTACCTCATCTGCTCAACTTTCCTCCAAGCAAAGCCATACTATTACATTCCGGTTATGTACGTGCATTTACATCTGCCAGTAGAAAGCAACAACATCAACAACGGATTTCGGGTCAACTCAAACGCCCAAAAACTCACTCAGGCCGACGCCATTCAAAGCGAATACGCGCATGAAAGCGTGAGTGCTTAACTGCAGGTAAATATGCTTATTCCACTTTGGCACCAGTGTTAATTGATCATTTTTATCACCATCACCGCACTATCTATGTACTTTTGTCTCCTTCCTCGTTGCTTCCTTCTGTTACGTTGCGCTCACTTTCAAATGTCAACTCTCAACAACGAACTAAACACTAATTTGATCATTTCTCTGATTGGCAACACTTTTGCAGGACACGCCACAGTTAATTAAGAGCCATACATGAATTTGACTAGTTCCTAAAACAGTTACTGCTTCTTCCCTTCGATAATCATCGTGTCAGATATGGACAACAAAACATCAACTAGTTCTTCTTCATTCATCTGTTAAACTCCACATCCCGTCCTTCAAATACACACCAAACGTTTCGAGGATACCAACATTACAGGTGAAAACATTTGGCAAAAAAATGCATTCTTCATTTCATTAGCAACATTTAAGACAGTTTTCAAAACTCATTAAAATATGCCGAGTGACAATCATTGTCTCCCTCCATGGCTCCCTGCATATTTGCAAAATTTCCCTGCATCAACTATTAAACAGCCAAACCATAAGTTTATTCACAAAAACTTGTTAATTTCAAGTGTAAAAAAGTTAATCAAAATTCTCATCAAAACGTCCGCAACTTTTCACTTGAATATTCGCAAATCTTTTGCAGAAAAACATACCCTTCTCCGTCTTTAACCATTAGCCATAACACACATTACTCCAACTTTCAGCTTTTCAGCTACTGAACAACAATGTCATCTGCATTTAATCAGCAAGTCTTCTCTTAATTCTGCTTACTTGGTCAGGTTTGCGGCACATGCCTTTGACTGCCTCACTGACCAACGTCTTTCACTTGGTTAATCTACGTACGTGATGCTTTTACCAATGCAAAAATTTACCTGTTTATTCAATCAACTGATTCTTCAAATCTCCTGTTCAACCCCAAAAAAATCAACTAAAATCTCTCAACCCACTGTCAGATCTTAGTGGTAAAGATTGAAAAACATTTTAATTTTCGCTCATTTCGTCAACTTTACTCATATTGCATGCCGTTGAAAGAGAAACTCTTTGACAAACGATGCACATACATTCAGTTACAAGGTGCAAACCGCAATCTGATCTAATACTACCAAGTTCTCCTGATACATCAACTTCTACTCCGCCCCGACCGATTAAAATCCATGTAACCGCATCGACATCAAAACTAGCTCATCACGCAAAGCATTTTTATAACATCCGTAAAAATACTTTTCAACCAAAAAGAAATCCGCCACGATAACGATAATAACAGCAAGCAGTGGCTTCGGCCTCTGTCGTTCCTCAATGTTCTGATTCACTTTAGAAAAGCTCCATTACACATTCCATCGAAAGCTATATAGCAGCACTACAATATTGCACGCAAAGAACCAGGAATCTATGGGAATAATAATAGCGATAATAATAACAATCATTCGTCACATGCAAACTCACTACATACTAACTACTGCCATTTTTCTACATGCTTTTCAGGCATTCAGGCATTACCACTACCGCTCCTGTTGCCACAGTAAATGAACGAGTTTTCTCTCTTCAACTTCAAAACCAAACGGACATGAAATCACGAATTCATAATCCAACTTCCGACCACAACATCATTTTATACGCATATTATTTTACATGTCCTTTCGGTCCTCCTTTCATATATACACCATTCAATTTCCTACACAACGAGTGTAACTTGCACAGCAATCCAAGCTTCTTTTATAAAGCAACTCGTCATTAAAAATCGAGTTCGTGGAGAAAACGCATGTTTTCTTCCTCATCCAACCTAACCGTGTAATTACCACCTGAGAAAAATTATTGTACATCTAGAGATATATGACATAACGTCAAATTCAACACGTCCCCGACAGCCGAATTCCACCGCCAAAATTCATCTCTGGTGGTCAGAATAACAGAAAATTCCAAAGCTTTTGCAAAAAACTGCAAATCAATATTCCCCTTGGACATCTAACAAATATACTAATTGTATCTGACATTGCAACAATTGCAAATTCGCTCACAATGACCAGGAAACTTGTTCGACAACTACAACGCGAGCTGCCGTAACACCTCCAAATTTTCTCACTGACGCAGCCATCAATACATATCTTGATTTTACTCCAAACACTTCAAAGACCAAAACAACAGGTCATCCAGCCATACTGCCGTTATTTATCCGTCATTTTATCAATTTCACTCAAATTAATACCTGCCCGCTATCTAACCAGCTCCTGTCACGCAAATTTAAAAAACTGTATATGCCCGTACCAGCATTTTCAATCACTTTGCCAAAATCTCCAATAATTGACTTTCGCAGTTTGCAACAGCATCAACTCCTCGCTGCAAAAAAATCCAATTTACACGCTAAAATCCCCGCTTAATCTCTCGGTAAAATCGATTCTGCACTTTTGATTCCATCCAATATCCAACATCTTGCACGCCACAAAATTCAATTCCAATTTGTCTAACACTCAACCTCACACAACCTCTTCAACCATTTCAGGTGCTCACACTCCAATCCTTCAGCCCAAGCATCAAAATTCAATTTCCTTCACAACCTTCTGTATTTTCAACTGTTACCTCCACCTTTAAACACCATTGCACTATGCTCAAACTATCCATTAAACTCGCAATTTATCATCAACTTGAATCAGTTATTTGCAAATTTTTTATACCACATCTTGCCTCGAATCAGACACCTCATAAAAATCTCTCATAATCAACAACCAGCAGCAAGTAAGCAAGCTTCAAGAACCATAAAATCTTCAACCCTTTTGATGATCCACCATGTAAAAACTGCTAATTGCATTCAACGACGTAACGGGAACCATATCGATCAATGACTGACTGACTGACTGCCTGCCTGCCACTTGATCAACCTACACTAAATGGCTTTCTGAATGCATTTCTTCTTCATATCCCTCCGTCTTCCCATGCTGACCAACTCGTATAACACTTTCAAACAATTTTTGATACCTCGTTTCCCACTTGATTTACCTGTAATTTCCTCCTAACCGATGTAACCTCAACGGCACGATTCCGCCAAATTGCCATCGTTTACTCCCTTGTAATCACTTCTCTCTCCCGTGGCTGATTCAACCGTATATACAGTACGCAGCAGCTTCATCAAAGGTGATACTTCAACCTCAGCCACATAATTTACCTATCGGACAAACTTTAATTCGACATCTTAAGTCTAGAACACTGCCCTAGGTGTCAGTTCAACCGTTTAGCATAGATATCGTATATATAATAATGCCCATTTGAACTCAAGTCCAAACAAGGCATCCAATACGTGTTCCCTCAACAATGCTACCACACAACCCATTGCTGCTAAAACTGTACCATTAGGCCACTTTATCCTACACGTTCCTGGTCTCCACAAAAACCAGGAAACGTACAACTTTTTCTCCATTACAAACAGTCCATGGCCTACGTCCCATGCTCAACAAGTTCAGGTCAGCCATCAATAAAAACGGAATGAAGCCACTTTCAGAAGTCGCAAAAACAGGTATGAAACCTTCTGCGTCTTCTTCTTCTTATCCAAAACGTGATTATCATAACACAGCCTTGAGCATGTACGTACAATGACAGCATCTGCAAATATCATTTGTGCAAGCCTACAAACTTTGATCATTACACATACAATGCAGGTTAACGGCTCATAAATTTAACCGTATTATCAACAATATTCATAGCGTATAAGCAACGCAAAACAGCTGCACGACATTGCACTGCATCCATCCCCACATTAATTTTTGCAATGACATTTCCAATGATATCCAACCAAATTGAGTCATCAAATCTAATGAGGTTATTTCTGCTTCATAACCTTCGTGTCATGATTTCATGATAAGCAATGATACAATAATAATCATGACTTTCATGACTTTTTCAACCCAAAATTCATTAATTTAGATCAATGGTAGCACACATTTAGCCAGTTATTGTCCTAAATCATTCGTTCAAAACGCCCTAGTCAGTCCTACACAATCTCAACTCACTCATAGTCACTTGAAACTAATTTAATTATAGCAGATCCACCTTCAACTTCCTACAAATCCGCACCGCCATTTCCCTACTTCATTTACGGCCACCAAGGCAGCAGCAGCAGCCGCCAAACCACAAAGCTTGTCTCGTGTGTGCACTTACTTCAACCATCACAACCAACATGCCAAAATCAACAATTAAAACCTGGATCACCAGCATCAGGCTTCACGGAAGTTAAACCCAACCACACAGAGACCTTCACATTCAACAACAAATTTACCGACCCTTTGTGACGCTCCTGATCCATGACAGACAGCTAACCCCGTGCTCACCTGTAATTAACCGCAACAACATTCCTCCACCAAAACTTTGAATATCAATTAAATCAAGGATATTCATTTCTTATCCACACAAACGTCAAAAACTTTTCCGTACGTATCTTTGTGGTCTGTCAACCGACGGGTTCTGCATCCCAGCTACTTCTTCTTTGGAATATCAATCAATTTTCTCCGCAATTGTTATAGCTACAACATCAAATACAGGCGCGACATCCCATCTCCATTGAGTCAACAAAATTTTCAAGGTTCAAGTCTTATCATAACCTCTCTGCAGGTGCAAGTATCAACATTTCAAAAACGCACCATGCTCTCACTTCATCGCCCACACTCTTTCGATTGAGCCCATAAATTTTTGATTGATCTCGTTCCGATTGCAGCATAACAAACACGTATCAGTCTCACAGCCTTATTATAATATTCAAGTTAATTCATTGTCAAAGCCATGATTCCCATCATCCCACGTTACTGACACGCACCAACGAAAAGCAGCTTCCCAGCCTAAACATATTCACTTACATAATGTGATGCAACAACCACACACACACACACACCTTCTTCATATTATGCACAAACTTCCAGCCTCCGCACTTTTTCTCCTACTTTAATATGCTATTGATCTTCATTCGTATATGCACTATGATAATGATCCGATTCCATCAAATTACATTTATATATTCATTCTTCACTCTTCCTTTCTTCATTTCCCTGGAAAAATAAGGTGATCCAAGGCCAAACCGGATGTCATCATCAATCAATATTGCGTATCATATCATTATCATAATGCCAAGTGCCAACTTTTCCTGCCTCTATATAGCTTCTAATATTACATGTATACGCCTTCAGCTATACGTCATGTTATCCCGCTGTTTACACCATCATCAAACTGTATCAATTAATTACACCAATATAAATTGTATCATTGCCAATTGCCAATGATATCTTTCCAAAGCAGCAGCAGCAGCCGAATTTCACCAAACGTCAGCCTCCTTAACAAATCATGTGAAATCACCAGTTGTTCCAACTCTTGTAATAATACCAACCATTATCAATCCATCTAAACAACTACATTACATAATCAATATCTGCTCTCCCATTAATTCTGCCATTATCTCCCTATACTTCATTAGTCCATTCGCGAGCCCTTCAATCTACTGAACCTTTCGGCCTGATCAACCTGCGGTTTCCTCATTAACAACTCTTGTTGCTCGTCCACCATTTGTCTTTGTTATCTGTGTAGAAGGACACCTGCCCGGCTTCAAAAAACTTGGGCTAGGTCTTATAAATTCGTCAAGATTTTTTGAGATTCATTAATTTATTTCTTTCTGATTGTAAAATATATTCAACTTGCTTGCCATTTAGTGGACATATTTCACCCAGAAACTGTCATTACAATCTGCACTGTATCTACCTTATCATTGTCATCAAAACCGGTGCAGCACATCGTGCTATCTTTTGAACTAATTCTTTTCATTCTTAAAAATCCAAGTGGTCATTGCGCGTGAGCTTGCAATAATGTCAACAAGATTCACCAGCGATTCCAAGAGAGAGAGTTTCCGATTATGCACTTGACCATTAATTGGAGCAAACAATGTCGCCTCTCGTTAACCAAGCATACAAATCAAAATCGCTCAAAAGTTTTGCAAATCTTCCGATAACGCTTCTTCTTCTTCTATGATCCCAAACCAAACCTTCAAACCAAATCACGTCTTCATGCGTAAATACCGATAACCACAAGCCGCCGCCTGCTTTCAACTTGCTTTCTAACTACTAACACACACTTCTTCATCTGCAGCCATTAAACTACTTAACACCTCACCCACACTTATACTTCTAAATGAAAGCGTCCTTCGAAAATTACAACATCTTCATTCACACAAGCCAAAAGCAGATTCGCCAAAATCTTTTCTTCTTCAGCACACACACACACATCCCCAGTTACAGATATGAATTTATGAACACATCTTATTTTCGCTCAGATTTCTCCGTCCCACCTCAGTAAACACGTAATATCCCAAGCCCAAATCAAGCTGCTACAGAAGCCAAAAGTAACTTGCAAAAATTAAAACCATGTATTTTCCAAGCCACCAACTTACAAAGCCAGTATTTATAATATTCACGCACTTCCTTTTCATGTCACCTTCTCTCAATCCAAATCCGCTAATATTTGTTTACTTTGCACTTTTACAACTCCAAAAACTCAACAAGAACTTGTTCCAAGAACAAAACACACCTGCCTGGCTCACTGGGCGTCTTCCAAAGTAAGTCGTCAAAATTTCTCTCATCACGCATTACTTCATCAATGGCTTTTAAATGTTTCAAACATTTACTTTTTCAATCTTTGCATGCATACGGGGAAACTTCATTTTAAAAAATCCATTCAGCGGCGCCCGAGAAAAACTCCCTCCTCCTGTTTCTTCTTCTTCCTTTTTTTATTATTATTACACATTACAAGCAACTACTACGTCAAAGCCTACTTTTGTTCACGCAAATTTCCTTTTAATTTATGTTTAATATTCTACTCCATTGACACTAATGGGCTAAACTACAAGCCGGCTTGGAGAAAGTCATGTCGCAGCAACTGACAACAAACATAAACTTGTCTCATCCGTCTTCTTGTATACTTACGCATTTCACATTATGCATTCATTCAATAAAATCTTCAACCGTGAAAATTTTCTTCTCAACACATCAACAACATTGAACAAGCAACAGGTGCATATTTTTTAGCCGCCAAAATCAATCACTCTTCTTCCTGTCCAACTTTGCCGATACTCACACTCAATACTGTGCCCAAGCACCAAAGGTGTAAATTTAATTACCGTAAATGCCTCAAGCAATACATTTTGGCACTAAATCATTCAACGGCAAGGCTCTCAAGAATTGATTCTTCCTCTTTGGTAATTAAACCTCTGACAAGCACAGTGAAATCGACAATCAAATTTTAGAATCACTAGCAAAAAGACCAACGGACGCACCTGGGTGTGGAAACTAGTTATAGCCAAAGTCTATCAAAACCATCGTCAAATGACATGTCCACTCAAAAAATTACAAGAATCACCTCAAGTGACATACCCATATTAACGTGTAATTACCCACAAGAGAACGTGACAATACCTCACGTCCATCAATGACAACAAATAGCCAGCGGTACTTGCGGTACAACACCCTGGCTAATTGACCTTGATTTGTTCAATCAATCTTGATACTTTTTATAAACTTCAATCGACTCAGCCAGCAACCCGGACCTGACTTTTAGAGCTCTAGCTGTGAGACTGTCTGACAACTTTTCAGTAAAAAAACTACCCAATTTTCTACTCCAAAGATTAGACATACAGTATATAAATTTCAGCCCTTCTTCGGTCGGTCTTGATACATGTGTTGCAATTTATTTGCAAAGTGTGCGAAACCGACACATGGTTTTTTCAGTTATCTACTTTCAAACCCATAAATTTACCATCACTTCTTCGCCACTTCTGACAGACTTGCATAAAAACTTGCTCAATTCAAATTTAGCCCCTACTCACCTGTATCGCTCAGGCAAGTAATCTAAAACAGTCTGTAGCAATTCACATCTTTCCTCGTGTGTATCCAATGGCTATTTTAACAACGTCCAAACAAAAAACTACTAGTGTACATGCTGTGCCTCTCCATTTAAAAATACATGAACATTTCAACCGCCATTTACATTTAAGCACGGTCATAAAATTCCAAATTTGGCCTACATCAATCGGCCAAACTGCTACCGGCTAAACTCGCCAAACTACAAACTTTAAAAACGAATCTGACGCTCAAACAATCTCTACTTTTACTAATACTGCTTCATGCTTAACAAAACATTAAACTTTAACCACTCAAGCCCACCCATCCTTAGGCCAATGCAATTTATCAAATCGTGTCAATAAGTCTCTTGAAAGATCAAAACCAGCCTCTTCTTATCCAAGAACCATCGAAAGTGTTTTGGTGGTGGCTTTGCCACAGGCTACAATTCTTGCAGTTTGTGAGACTAACTGCATCCAAATGTGTGAATTAGTGTAAACTTGAACACATCCAATATCGTCTTTACATCCTCTTTCAACACCATACTCGTCAAAAAGTATTACAATTCTTCTTCTTCAATATCAAAATCTCCGACTCGATCACTGCCTTGGGCTAATCTACCAGAATTAAATAGAGTAAGCAGGACACGACCATCAACAATTTTCGTTTCGCTAACCTTCCTGATACAGATATGTTACTCCCCGCTCATCTTCTTCAAACTTGAAAACATATCGCCATTAAAATGTCCGTCAGGCACAAAATTTCCGGATATTGAACACACAAACTTTATTGTTGTCTTCCTCCTTTTTAAATCCAACAAATAACAACACATTCTGAACCTCTAAAATCACGACCGTGATATAAGGTCAGAAGAAGAAGCCACCTTCTCACTTCAGTTACAAATATCTAATGGCTTAAACGCATTTGCTCATTGAACAAACGCACGTTTTATGCTGTCTGTCTGTGCACCTTTGTTAACTAATTGGATCAACGTCAAGTTCAATTGTACACGCAGACAAATACCCTCAGACTTTTCACATACATTTTTTGATAACGGCAAAAACAATAGAAAAACGTCCAACAATCAATGTTATAAACTGTATAAACTTGAATTACACAAATTGACTTGGCTGATCGATGCCCAAGTAAGCCGTGAGAAAGTCTGGACAATCAGTCCATTGACGAGACAGCTTTTTGTCAACAATACAAAATTCTGCAACAATCAATCGCCTCTCATGCTTACTGCAACTTTCAGACTGACCACGCAGAAGGTTAAAGAATATATACTGACTAAAATTCAACCTGTCAACATTGTCAAAATGACCGGAAATACCAGGCGGTCAGGGTATACTTTCGATATCAAATTTACTTTCTACCATCGCCTTTGCCCTTATTAAAACAAGTCTGTCTTGGTTGAATGGCCATTGTTATATGCACTTTTACGTGCTTTAACAAAGAAAAATGACTTGTACCCTTAACCTCTGCCGCTTTCGGCCCTTCTTGCCTGATAGCCCCTGTCTGTGAGCAAACAATGCTCTTATCCCTTAACAAATAATAATTAGGTGCAAAAATATCGTTGTGGTGAAATTTTGTAGCCGGTCGTAGGTCAAACCAGCATTTTAAAAACACATTTGTTTAAACTTACAAGCGTATCAACTATATAAGCCAACATTTTCTATCTCTATCAACTCATTCCAACAACAACAACCTAACGATGCGCCTTAAATCTAGACCAAAAAGTTTAAAATTTCAGCTTACCTTGATCAAGATTCCCGCGCGGTCCGGAAGTGAGCCCTCTTTACGTAACAGTTTAAACAGTTTTATCTTTTCACTACACCACTAATTTAAAAATGTACAGCAGACAAAATCACCACATTAATGTTTCAGCGAGTCGATTTTTAAAACTACTGGTCAAAATTCCAGCACCAGTCTCTGCCTTTTTGTTCGATAGATTTACAGTTACATTTACTGTTCAAAAGTCAGGATTCGATCAGCAGCAATTTTAGACGCAATAGCTGATATACTGATAGCCGCAACGGTAAAGCAATTTCACTTAAAGTCGACAAAGAATTCTCAACAGTATTTGAATTCACTCCACATTTACATTACGAACAGACAAGTTTTGGGAAATTCACGTCACAGACAAATGTAAACCTGAACAAACACAAACAGCAAACAAAAAATCCGACTGTTCCAGGAATACACTGATCAATGTTGCAGGTAGTGAACGACAATATCTCAACACTATTTCCAGAACCACTTCTCCAGCTAATGGCAAATCCAGCCTTCTTGGAACCTCAACTTTACACTGAAAAGCCGAAAAGAACAAAATGTTAAAACGTTTCAAAGAATGCGTATGATACAGCACGCGTTCGGAGCAAGAGCACAGGTGCTGCGCGTGCTTCAACTTCAAAGGCTTGATGAGAACTGAAGAGAGATGCAGTTTGGTGCTGTGCTGAAAGAGTTGAGATGAGATCAAGACCACAGGCAGAGATGGCAGATGTGGATGCGAGATGGATCTGCTCTCGTTGCTAATGGATACACACAACAAGTGCAAATCTGCAAGATGCAGTTCTTAATGAGAGAGCAACAAGTGCAACGCTAATCTTATGCAACGAAGGCCTGGCTGGAAGCAAGAGCGAGATCTAGAAGAGAGAGCTAGGAGATCAAGAGCTATTAGCTAAAATTAAGCTCCGCCCCTTTTTTGGTCATTAGAGCTTGGACGCCGTAGCGGTAACACCTCGGCTAGGAGCTCCTACCAAAAAATTCCCAAATCCAAAATCAATGGAAAAACGGCCACCAAAATTGAAAAAACAATCGAAATATGTGATCTGATTTTAAATTTGAACCATTTTTATAAAAGAATTAGAGAAAAAGGCTAGATTTCTTCAGCTAAACTTGAACCGAAGAGTGGAAATGATAAAGAACCCGATTTCCCCTAAAACGCATTAAAAACTTAAAATTTAACTTACCTTCCGACGATATCTGTTACTGCGGTTCACTTTTTCTTGAAATTGCATCACATTTTCAACTTTACTTTCATTTTCATAATTTTTGAACGTGAGTCGTGGGAGCTCCATCGTGGAGGTGTTGCAGGTCCGGCGGCAGGAAGAAGAGTGTCCTTTCCTTCCGGTCCGTTCGGCCAAATGAAGTGTGGGAGGAGTCAGGAGTCAAGAGATTTTGACATCTTTTACTCTTCCCATGCTAATTAAATTAGAGCAGATCTAGAACGCTAGTGCTGCTCCGCCTCCTTTGTTGTCAAAGAAGTGTGATTGGCTAGACGCGCTAGATCCAGCTAGAAATGCACCTGCTTTCCATCCACCCACCCCCACCAGCTCTAGCGGCTTTTAAGCCTTTTTAAATGGGGTTGCTTCCGCTTCCGGTTGCATCTCATAGGCCCCCGATCAACCGAACAATTGCGTCTAATTGAACTAGTGCTAATTACAGGGGTTTACATGCTTATAACCCTGTCTAAAATAGTGGATCTAACGAGGGTGCCGTTCCCAGAACGTTTTTCTGTGATTTTGCAAAGACATTGAATTTTAGATAAAGCAAGCAAAACTCTATGGTTCGGGTTCGGAATGCGAATTCCTTGTAGATTAAATGCCTTACGAAATTCTAGTGTTAAGAAACCCTAATTGGATTCTATTGTTCTTCAGGTTTCTTGGGCTTCTGCTCAGCTTTTGAGATTTTAAAACCTGGGATGTGATTATATGATTTCGTTACAGAAAGCGTTAAATCGCGAAAAATACACTTACACAAACAGACTCTCAGACATAGATCAGACTTGCTTCTTCACCACCAAAACCGGCAAAAAATTAGCACCGTAACAAATTTAAAATTTGTTCAACCCGGAACAGCCTGCCATACGAAGGGTGAAGATTGAATCGGTGATTAAAACAACACTGACGCTGCTGCCACAACTTATAAACACAAACAGCGTTTGC